>JAWPHD010011247.1:0-85677 GCA_037043455.1 Cyrtodaria siliqua
TTTGCACACCATACACATCTCAACAAGCATATGGTAGCACACACTGGACAGAAAGGATTTATATGTCAAGTATAAACAATGGCTTTACGCAATCATCAACTCTACATATGAGTAGACATACTGTGAGATATCGTTTGCACTTATATGAAAAATCACTACGCACATGGTAGTCTACACTGGAGAAAAACGATGCATATGTTAAATTTGTAACATATGCATACACATACTGTGAGATATCGTCTGCACTTATATGAAAAATCACTACGCACATGATAGGCTACACTGGAGAAAAACGATGCATATGTCAAATTTGTGACACACCCTTTTCACACTCATCACACCTTACGCAACAGTGTAAGAATGTACTCTTAATAGAGAGAACCCTTTCTGTGTTCAGAATGTGAGAAGTCCTTTGCGTACAAATCACATCTCGAGATGCATATGGAAGTCCACACTACAGCGAAACAGTTCATATGTCAAGTATGTGGCAAAGTGTTTACGCAATCATCAGACCTTACTCAACATACGTGTAAACATTCTTAAACCTTCTTTTAAGAGTAAACACAAGCTGAACGTACATTGTCCTTGTGGAGAGGATGAATTATTCTGCATTCGGGTCAGTAAGTCAACGGTTAAAGTAACTATGACGTCATATGACCATAGTTTATGCATTCCGTGCTGACTTTTTAGCAGAGCATTCTCACTGTGCAAGATAATCGCGAAGATAGAGATCAAAAATGTTCACGAAGATAGAGATCCAAATGTGCACGAAGATAGAAACCCAAATATTCACGAGGATATTGATCATTATAGATATCAGTCGTTGTACATGGAGACGATTTGGCTATTAGCCTGTAAAATATGCTGTCAAATTATATAGTGGAAATGTATTCGAGTGTGGCTATGTACAAGTTCTTATTGTATACTTTCAAATTGTCCCGTTTAGTTTGCATTGAGCTAAGTGTGCAATATTCTACGATATTGCACACATTGATATTGCACCGAAACTTTTTCTCGTGCTTGCTAAGAGACGCGAAATAGAATTAAGGAACTACTTTCAAATAAAATAACGGAAAAATACGTGTTTTTTTTCAACTTTTTATGGCAGAAATTGATAAAATAATTGAAATGGTCACTCTCCCAATGTTTTTAACGTTATCGAATGCGAATGGTAATTAAACTTTAGAAAATCGCTTGATGTTTTTAATGACGTCATCGACGTCGACATCGTTTAATAACAAAATGAAACTGAATGACAAGATATGAATTCCACCGAAAGCTAAAAGAATTACACAAATACAATGAAAAGTAATAGTCATACAATTAACATTGATCGAAAACAATATGAAAGTATACAATAAAAAGGTTATTGAATTTGTATGGCTAAATATTACTTGGAACTCGTTGTTTTGGCGCAGGACGACTCGCAAGCTCGTCGTCCTTTGCCAAAACAACTCGTTCCAAGTAATATTTAGCTCGTTGTCCTGCGCCAAAACAACTCGTTCAAGTAATATTTAGCCATACAAATTCAATAACCTATATTATTGTATACTTTCATATTGTCCCGTTTAGATTGCATTGAGCTAAGTGTGCAATATTCTACGATATTGCACACATTGATATTGCACGGAACTTTTTCTCGTGCTTGCTAAGAGTCGCATATAGAAATAAGGAACTACTTTCAAATAAAATAACGGAATCCTTCCTATTGTGTCAACAAAGAAATACGTGTTTGTTTTTTAACCTTTTTATGGCAGAAATTGATAAAATAATTGAAATGGTCACTCACCCACTGTTTTTAACGTTATCAAATGGTAAAACAAACTTTAGAAAATCGCTTGATGTTTTTAATGATGTCATCCGACGTCGCGACTGGACGTCGACGTCGTTTTCGCGCAAAATAATCATCCACACAAATGAAAATGAATTACAAGATAGGAATTCCATCAAAAGCTATAAAAATAACACAAATACAATGAAAAGTAATAGTCATACAATTAACATTGATCGAAAACAATATGAAAGTATACAATAAAAAGGTTATTGAATTTGTCTGGCTAAATATACTTGGAACTCGTTGTTTTGGCGCAAGACGACTCGCAAGCTCGTCGTCTTTGCCAAAACAACTGAAGTAATATTTAGCCATACAAATTCAATAACCTATAATATTGAGCATACTATAATTACTATACACGTGTGTTGGAGATACATCTAAACCATTTCTGGTATACAACTTCCATTATGCTGACTTTATTAAATGCGCCACTTAAAGGCCGGGGTCACACTATAAAAGCTGGGCACATTGAAATGGCTACTATCACTGACCACTCTAAGCTGTCTACAAGCAAAGCACCAGTGGGGATGTTTTTTCAAAATGTTAATAGACCTACCCTACACATTCTGTTGAAACTTGGCATGAATGTTTTTGAATGTTTGATGAACATTCCTTGTGAATTTGAAAGCACTGTGACATTTGCGAGTGTTATATCCAAAAAATCTTTTTTGAAAACTTGTAAAATTCGAATTTTCCACCACTGTTGATTGACAGTTGATAAAAGGTCATGACCTGTCTGCCAGCCAACTAGAGTTGAGATGCTGGAGATTTTCTGTCAGCTGACATATGGTGGGGGGGGGGGGGGGGGGGTGGGGGGGTGAATAAAATACTGCTACAAATACTACAGTGTTTAGATGTACAGTACACTGACATCTTATGAAGTAACTTACAGAGACATGACATTAGATATTATGAAAGTTATATTATTTTTTCATAAATATTATGTGTACAGAGATTGTAAAATCTCATGTGCATGTGTCCTGACTCAATTATTCCCATAAATGACCCATGCTGGGAACACTTGGTAAATTTGGGGACCATTGCCTGACCATTTCTATCACTCATTGGCATTATATATCTCTTCTATGTCACATAACTCCGGAAGCATTTGTCATTCCAGGTGCCCTATTTTTCTGTTTTTAATCCACAGTTTCTTGTTCTAGGAGCTACATAAATTATGTATTTGAGATTGAGGTTATCCTTTAAATTAATGTCTCAAGTTGCTCTGGTGGTTTTTTTTTTGGTTTTTTTTTTGTTCCTCAACAATGCAAACAATGCTTATATATTAACAAAAATTAAAACAGTTACCAGAAATAATTTTGAAACTTATTAGTTTATTGCCTGAACAAACCCTGGTGAACACTTTATAAATGTATACGAAAGAAATTCTATAAAATTTGAGTTATTTGTGGAAAAAAAGTTGTGATTATTTGTTTTATTGGAGTTAAATAGGGACACACTCCTAAGTTTGTAATTCCACTTATTGATAGATAATAGATAATTGCCTAGAATGATGATCTCTTCATCTTTATCTCTGGTTTACATAATTCACCACACTGAAGTTTATCTACCATACCACATGTGTTTATGTTTACAAACAGCACAAACTGACCAGTGGATAAGCCACTCCTACTGTGCCTAATTTGCTTAAAGGGGCAACTGCCGTATAAAAGCCACTAGATGGAGCTGGGGCAGGTTTTTCATTTAAATTTATACATGGTTACATCAGGGAGTTTTTTTTTCAAAATCTTGAAAATTCAACCTCATAAAAAAATATATATATTTGGCACAGAAGTACACTGATATTAAACACTTGTATTGGTAAAAAAACAAAATTATGTAAATTTAAAGCATTTATTATTCCTAGTTTCAAAGTTTATTTAAACCCAACTGACAGAAATTTGAAAATATGAGGGAGGAGCCGGTGGGGTCATGAAGTGAGAAGTGTACACAAATACACGTGGTAGTGTTTACAGCAGACGACATGCAGTAGTTAGGTAGTTTGGAGAAACCTGAATGGAAAATGGATTAACACTTGAAGAAAATATTATTACAGTTATTTTAATCCTGAACTTGTTTTATATAATACATGAATAGATCATGAATATTGTGAAATTGTTTCAACTCGAACAATAGATTTTGGGTGTAACCGATAACTTACAAGAGCTATATACGACCAGTACGCTCTACCCGTGACATTTTGTGACAACATCTCCCCACTTAAAGAAAGTGCTACACTTTTAAAATTCAACAAAATGATAATTAATATTTGCACGTTAAGAAACTATTAATTCTTCTGAGCAAATGAGCGACAAAACGTACAAGCTGATCGCTCAATCGCTTGAGTATGTTAACTATTACTACTGAGGGATACAACCTTCAGCCAGTACAACGACCGTCTTCCGGAAAACATCCACTGCAGTTATAACCTAACTATAATATGTAATTACAATTTCAACACTATTCTACAATTGTACACTACCCTGTCGTAACATATACTACTATTGTACAATACACTGCAATACACTATTGTATTAAACCGGTCATTATGTGCGGCGACTTAAATAGTCTGCCCCAATATTGTGCTTTCCACGGTCTATTACACCGACTTTACGGTTACTAATAACACTACTTCCTGTCACTACAAGAACTCCAACTTTACACATTGCATCCATCGCATTACCAGTATACTGTTTGCGAAATGGAGTAGGGTCTCTCGTTTCCCTAATCGGCTTTGCTAAAGTGTGCTTAAAGCTACACTGCACTACATCTGTTGGTCTCGACTTATCGGACCGAACAGTACTACACTCAGAGTCTAAACGACTTACCTCTCGTTTCTCTGCTACACTAAGCATGCCCGATATGTCTACATCGGCTGCTGTCTCCTTATCTACACTAGTGGGAGAATATGTGGGACTAGTGTCCTCACTACTGTCTTCCTCACTATCCTCAATAACTGCAATATTAACTACGGTTAACACCCCTTGTTGCACATTATCGGTTCTACTGATATACTCTTTCAGCATATTCGCATGAAAGGTCTTTAACTTTCCGTTTATCTCGATACGGTAATCCATAGTGTTCACTATCCCTCTAACGTAAAACGGACCTTTCCATTGTAATAACAACTTGTTATTGTCGGTCGAGAGTAACAGTAACACCTGGTCATCTATCTTAAACTTCCTAGCTCTAGCTTTCTGGTCATAGTACCGTTTATACTTGGTACTTGCCTTAACTAACTGACTTTGAGCTATCTTACAAGTCTCCTCTAGTTTCTCCTTCAGATCTAAAACATACTGATAGGTAGTCTTAACCTCATCACTATCTACTTCACCTGCCCACATCTCTCTAAGAATCCTCATGGGGCCTCTAACTGACCTACCGTACAATAACTCAAACGGAGAAAATCCTAAACTCTCTTGTGGAACCTCTCTAAATGCAAACAATAAAGCATTGAGATACTTGTCCCAATCTTTGGGTCTCTTGGTACACATACGCCGTAACATTTGCTTTAACGTCCCGTTAAATCGTTCGACTAACCCGTTACACATAGGGTGATATGGTGTTGTCATGATTTGACGCAAAGACAATAACCTGCTTACTTCAGCCATAAGTTCTGACGTAAACTGTGACCCACAATCAGTCAGCATTTCCTCGGGTACACCTAGCCTACTGAACATATCAACTAATGCCTCATCTACTCTCTCAGTTTCAATTGAGGGCAATGCGACTGCCTCCGGATACCTAGTTGCATAGTCTACCATGGTTAAAATGTACCTATTCTTCCTATCCGACACTGGAAAAATTGGTCCAACTATGTCTACGGCTACCCGCTTAAATGGTGTATCTATCAGTGGCATCTGACCTAAATGTACTTTGGTCACTCGACCTTTTGGTACTGTCCTTTGGCATACATCGCAGGACCTACAATACCTAGTTACATCTCCACTAACGCCTGGCCAATAAAATTCTGCCAATACTCTATCTGACGTTTTCTTTACGCCTAAATGACCTCGCATAATCGACTCATGAGCTACCTTAAGCACTGTCTTTCTATACTGGGTAGGAACCACTAATTGGTGAAACTGTCTACTACCACTATCTTAAAATTCTCTGTACAATAACCTATTCTTATGTACAAACTTACAACTACCGGACCCTGTACACTTCTTCACTACACCATCCTTGGCCTTCACCTTACAAGGACCTAATTACTCGTCTTGAGTTTGTGCTTCTATAAACTCCGCTTTAGATATGTCACCTACGGCTGCAGGAACCTTTAATTTTCTATAAGCCTGAGCTTGCTTCTGAACCTGCGCTCTAGTCTCTACGGCATTACTTATGCTACTTCTAAAATCGGACATTACCGGAAGTGCTGAACCTTCTATGTTCCCTATCGTTAAATCATACATCGGTTCGTCCATACATAATGCCTCTGTAGTCCCTTTAAAGAAAGGTGTATCTACATCTATTCTCGCTATTGGCACGTGCTCTACCGATTTATTTAACAACATACACGGTGACTGTTTACCTACCAACTGGTCATCCGTAACTAAACTACGCCTAACTACCACACCTGTACAACCTGTATCCCTCATTACAATTACGTCCGTGCCATTCACTCTACCATCTGCCGTTGGAAGATTTGCATACGGAAAGAAACATGTTCCGATCTTCGCCATTACACCATCCGCTTTAACACAACAGCTACTACTCTCGGTTTTAATAACCGGACTATTACTACCTCTGCCCCTACCTCTACCTCGGTTTTGACCACCTCTACTTCTACCGAAATTCCATGGGTTGTTAAAACCTTGGTTCTGACTCCCTACATTGTTGTCCACTCTACTATTTTCACTGAAATTGTCTACGACATCGGACACTTTCACCGCTTTCCTACACTCATGTGAAGCATGATTCCCATTACAGTGACGACAACGAATAAAAGGTCTACCTATGTTACCACTATTGCTACCTCCTCGAGCACCCATCGAACTACCTCCACCTCTATAGTTTCCACTCTGGCCTTTCTGTTTATGATCGTCCCCTTGCCTATCTCTAAAAGTTCTGTCTTTCGACACTTCATTATGAGCTCCACCTCTAGCCTCGGCAAACTGATCTGCTTGAGTTGCCATTTCATCTACACTAGTTAGTTTTCTTTCTTTAAGAAATAAGAACAGATCTCTACTACAAACATTGAATAGCTGGTCCCGCAACAAGAAATCTATGAGGCCCTGATAAGTCTGCGCTACCTTCCCTAACTCTAACCACCTATCTAAGTAATTTCTAGACCTACTAATAAACTGAATAAATGACTCGCCTTTCTCAGGCAAACAAGCTCTAAACCGCTTTCTAAAACCTTCTTCAGTTAGCTCAAATCTCTTTAAAAGAGCATCCTTTAACTTGTCATAGTCAAGAGCACCTACACTAGGTAATCTAGAAAATACATCTAAGGCCTTGCCTCTCAATAACGCACTTAAATGAACTGCCCACTTATCTTTGGTCCATTCCTGTAACTCAGCGTAACGCTCGAACCGTAACAAGTAACTGTCCATGTTATCTTTTTCAGCATCAAAGTATGGTAACTTCGAACCTTTTAACTTCTCAGAATAACTATCTTTCCCTTCAGTTTTACTTTCCTTACTATGTGTCTTAGCTGCTTCCAACTCTAAAGCTAACTTATGCTCAAACTCTGATTTCTCCCTCTCCATCGTGGTCTTAGCCTTAGCTAGTCTACCATCTGTTTCGAACCTCTCATGTTCTAACTCTTGCTTCTCCCTTACTAATCTACTTTCATCATCTCGCTTCTCTTTAGCTAACCTACCTTCTAATTCTAACATTTCTGTGGCTAGTCTACTTTCTTCATCTCGCTTCTCTTTAGCTAATCTACTTTCTAATTCTAGCTTCTCTTTATCAGCATCTAGCTTCTCTTTAGCTAATCTACTTTGTAATTCTAGCTTATCTTTAACTAGTCTACCTTCTACTTCTAACCTATCTTTCTCAGCATCTAGCTTCTCTTTAGCTAGTCTACTTTCTTCATCTCTTTCCTGCTTTGCTAATTCTCTTTCCTTAAGTCTAAATTCCCTTTCCCTAGCCTGTTCGTCTTTAACAAAGGTTCTAAGCTCCTCTCCAGCATACCCTAACTCCTTACCCATTTCCGTAAGATCCTTTATGGACGTCATGTCTATGGACATTGTGAACTACACACTACAATAATTAAAATACACACGTCACTAATAATTCTACTCAACTAACTACTAATGATAAGTCACTGTGTCCTCAGTAAATACCTGGGCATCATCATAGGACAAGTTACATACACATTTGTACTAGCGCTAACTACTAACGGTTATGTATAGATAGTATCTAGCTTCCACAAAACATATACACTACATAAAATATCTTAATTTGATATTGGACATAAATCTTAAACAATCATCGAAATGTGTATAACATGTACATGTATATTTACTTCTCCCATCAATATAAGTATACTCGAGTGTCACAACATGAGTAGAACGTCTTGTTCGCCAACCTAATTGGATACTATGTGTATATCAAGGGAGGTAAAAACAAACACCCAAATTATTTAGCAAAAGTGCCTCAGACCCAATCGTGTAGACCACTTCGACCTCGCGCCAAGGAAAGAACGGACAAAACAACAGTTTGGACTCACCCTACCCTTGTCGTGTCTTGACTTGTCTTCCAAGCTGCGGCCGTGATCGTCGACAGTCGCCTTGATGGATCAGAGGGTGGTACACAATTCTAGATTAATAAGTAGAGATTTAGTATATCATCATAAAGATCACTTATTGATTCTTTCCCTCCGTAGTCGCCCAAAATCCCACTACTCTGAAAACCAGTTGTCACAGGATGACCTTAGTGGTTGGGCTAACTCAGGAAAGAATCAATGACGGTGAATGCATTTACATAAGTTTAATGCAACTTTTAAAATATGTTTAATATATACACAATAATCTAAAAAAACAAGCGAATACACAAATAAACTATGAAAAGAATGTTCTCATGAACGTTTAAGACGTTCTTAGTATTGTTATAAATACTGAATGTCTAAGACACTAAAGTGTTGTTAAAGCTATAACAATGTTGATCTAGCGCGATAACTGTGATGCGCGAGAGCTCATGAAGATGATGATGCGCGAATTCAATGGATGATTGTCATCAAATGCCTTCTGTAAGGGTTGATGACGCGACGCAATGATAGTTAACCTCCACTGAGATTGTGCGTGATGATAGTTAACCTCCACTGAGATTGTGAGTGATATTCCTCCGTGAGGATTGGTAACGGGCCCACCTTGTGTCCCGGGGGTTGTCGTTAATAAAACCTGTCTGCGCAGGTACGGGGACCGTCTCCACCGCTTGTAACGTTAATCGTGGAAGCTTAGCTCCACTCCTGGATATCCAAACCTAGATGGCTTACTCCAACCCTGGATGGCTTATATCCTGGATGGCTTAGATCCACACCTGGATGGCTAATATCCAACCCTGGATGGCTTAGGCTGTAATTATACACACGTTTTAGATGTCGGTTGACAAACATAACAATCTTGCATAATTATCATTACCCAAACAAATCATTATTCGATCAATATATGTAAGCTGTACTAATGATGAGTAGCAATGTATACATATCCTACAACGCCATGTATACGCTATGTACGTCGCTGTTAATCAGTGCCCCTAATACATGTAATATAAACATGATCAAATTACTCATATATTACACTCACTGAGTTATGCATGCACGCATGTCAACTAATGACCACATTATTCAACGCTATGCATACGCGTCGAACATTTATTCTTGTCACTCATCTCATTGTTAACTAATGTTAACAATCGTGTATTACAATCACTGAGTTATACGCCAACGTTAACTAATGCACCTATTATCCACTGTTATCAAATTAATATTGTTTTACAATTAATGATCAATTACAATAATTACATATAATAAAGTAACTTCAAATCATATGCTAGTCTAAAGTTATGTTTGAGAAACATCAATGCTTACCGGATGTCGTAACCGGCAAACAAGATGGCGCCGCCCACTGAATACAAATATACGATAAAAGTTTAATAAAATTACTAACCACATGTTGCCTATGAATTTTGCCGTCCAATCTCTGTTCCAACAAAGTACTATCGATGATCCCGGCGATAGATAGAAGACAATGGGTTTTATAGCAAACATTACGCCCAAATCATTATTTCCCCCGTTCAGTCCGTGACAAACGTGGCTAAATCCACAGTATTGAATCTACACGAGAGGCCCCTTATACAATTTTGCCGTTTAAGGAAAATATACCTATACGTTTACATGCATTAGCACAAAACTAAACTTATGACACGGCCTCTCTGGTGGCCACTTAAAATGTGCACGCTTTTACGTGTTACATGAATAGATCATGAATATTGTGAAATTGTTTCACCTCGAACAATAGATTTTGGGTGTAACCGATAACAAGACCTATATACGACCAGTACGCTCTACCCGTGACATTTTGTGACAACATCTCCCCACTTAAAGAAAGTGCTACACTTTTAAAATTCAACAAAATGATAATTAATATTTACACGTTAAGAAACTATTAATTCTTCTGAGCAAATGAGCGACAAAACGTACAAGCTGATCGCTCAATCGCTTGAGTATGTTAACTATTACTCCTGAGGTTATAACCTAACTATAATATGTAATTACAATTTCAATACTATTCTACAATTGTACACTACCCTGTCGTAACATATACTACTATTGTACAATACACTGCAACACACTATTGTATTAAACCGGTCATTATGTGCGGCGACTTAAATAGTCTGCCCCAATATTGTCCTTTCCTCGGATCGCTTTAATTTTCATCCGGTAAGGCTGCAGAGTCAGTGCCCACCTCATTAGGGGAGACTCCTTAGTTTCGAATGAATGTCCATGGGGAATTTCTTATCAAATAGAAATCTAAGAGATTAAAAGCCATGTACAGGCTAGACAATAAAAAAGAAATCCACAAATGCGGTGTTTTTGACTTAGTATGACATAATAGTTAATTTTGATATAAATAAACTTTTTGTCCTATGAACCGTATGTAGCCTGTAAACAGAAAATCGTAACTGGTGGCTATGTTGTAAATGATAGCTTTTTTTAACACTTCCTGCAATTCTTGAGTCGACATCAGATTACGGAAAAAAAAGCCGGTTAAGGTATGTAGAAATAGCATTTTTATGACAATTTGGAGTGTTTGTCATCCAATTATGGATGTGTTATATCTCAAATAAGGGACAGGTATATGCTGTCGTTTGTCTATAAATGTCATGTTTTCACTTTTTTGAGTGCTGAGTGGGTGGGGTAAAAGAAGTTGTATTTGTAGGTAGAGAAACCGATTTTGATGCTTTCTAGCATGTATTTGCTATGTTTTGAGAGGAAATTTTATAATCTTTCAGGAACAATGCATGTTTGTTATTTTTGAAAAATAGAATTCAAGTTATTTAGCGTAATTAGTGTACATGTCTGAAACTAGTCTGAATTTCAAAGAAAACTGTAGATTCCGACCTTAAGGAAAATATGCATAGTACCGATTATACACAATTTCAGGTTTAGAACACAGGTTGTAGTGCGTTTTGATATTTTCGACACAAAATTGCTCAGAAATCATCAAAATAATGCGACATTTTCCATTTTGAGATATCGACACATATTGCCAAGCGAAGTAACACTTGCTGGTAAAAATAGACCATCTGAGTTTTGTCATTTTCCAATGACCGAATGTGAATTTGCACACATTTTTCAATTTATTTTTGTAGAAACTATAAATGGAGCCTGTAAATTGTATATAACTGTTCATTTAAGTAGGCATTAATGTAGGAGAATAGGTTTCCATATAAGATACCTTGAACTATCAGACCCAACAATAAATTGCACTCTGCTATGACCAACTCTGATCAGACATGCAAAATCAGACTTACTGGAATAACAGTATTAGACACGCATCAGACTTACAATATTTAGACTCTTGAATATCAGCCCTACAATATCTGATGCATATCAGACTCATATCAGCCAAACATTTCAGACCCATATCAGACCTACAATATCAGACACAAAAACTATTATTGTGTACATATAGGTCTGCATCTCACTGGTATGCTCTAGGTCAGACTCTGATACTTTAAGTCTTATAACTATGAGTGATAGAGTAAGTTTTATGTAATTGTAGGTCTGAGATGAGTCTGAAAGTGTAGGTCTGTCTGACATGCATCAAATAGTGAAAGTCTGAATGGAGTTTGATATTTTGGATAGATCTGGAATGAGTCTGCCTGACATTCAATGTGCATATTTTGCCTATACAATATCAGACTGATATCAGACCTACAATATGAGACCCATGTCAGACCCACACTATCAGACCCATGTCAGACCTACACTACTAGACACATTCATATCAGACCCTTGTCAGACACTCATATCAGACCTTTTATATCAGACTCATGTCAGACCTTAAATATTGGGTGTGCCTCCAGCATACAAAATATCGTTGGTCTGATCTGAGTCGTAACTATTTAAAGTTGTGATATGATAGTGTAAGTAAGTTCTTAGTTAAGGTCTGGTATAATAAGTCTGGTAGTGTAGGTTTGAGCCATGTCTGGTATGCTACCTACTTTTCAGTTCATACTGCACTAAAACTATCTGGATGTTTTTGTGCATACCATTTCATTTTTTACTTTATTTTTAATTTGCAGTCTGCATAACCATAGCTGCAGTGACCGTTATGTCTATTATTTTCTCTACAATTTTAACTGAAATGGAAATATTCAATTTCGAGTTTAAATTAAAAAACTTCGTAATCACCGATTCATGTCATATTTGGGGTGGCAGCAAAAACAAAGATGGCTATGGTGTTATCCGCGTTGCTTTTCGTGGTCACCGAAAATGGGTAACTGTTCATAGGCTGATGTTCTACATATCATCAGAATGTGAACTGTTACCCAGCCATCTGCATGTGACACATAGGTGTCACCAAAAACTCTGCATTAATTTTAAGCATTTAAGTTTGGAAACTTGTTTAGTAAATAATCAGCGGTCAGTTTGTAAAAATGAAGGCATTTGTAATGGTCACCGTGGCTATAGGCCGTGCCTTCTATGAGAATGGGTAATTATTATGTTGATATGGTAAAACAAAGGCATGTTTAAATTTTACATATTTGGATTTATTCCATAGTTATGTTCATGATTGTTAGATGTTACAGTTTCATAAAAATTAGTGTTTAAAAGTTTCCTGTTACTTCGTCGTTTGCGGGATATATAACGGTTGTGCTTGTATTGGACTGTTTCCGACAGCTGTGTGCGATACTTACTCAACCGATCGCGTTGAGCCATGTGCATTGTGAAAGGGTCTGCCATCGCATATTTCAATCCAGCCTTTTTAGCTAACAATTGGGCAGACTTGCCTGTTCCATGTTTTTTGGTGCATACGTAAACACTCGACTGTTTAAATGTTCACACCTGTTTGTTGTGTAGAGTTTGGAAATGCGACCCAACATTTCTCCTGAAAATACTGTATCAAGTACCCGTTTGATGTTTTTATGGTCTTCCTTTTGCCATATGGCAAAAAGTTGGTGGAATAGCTGGCAAGATGGGCGTAACACACTTGAATATATTCTGCACTGGGCATGAATGTTGCTAAAGCAGGGCAGTATATTGTTTATTGCTGCCCTGCCCTTTTCGACAAACTGCTTCTCGGATACACTATTTTTTTTTATATGCGTCAGTTAAAGCCTTACGCGCGCCCGAACGCATGACGCAAGTTTTTGGGAAAATATGACCTTGTCGACTTTGTCATGTCTGGTATAGATTGCCTCAATGTTTGACACAAAATCTGCACTATGTCACATGCTATACTGGCGTTGCTAGGCAAGGGTGAAGTTGTTGCTATGCATCATGACGTTGTTGCTATGTAGGCTAAGGGAGACTACTCTAGATAAGTTCTGAAGCAGGTTCTTTATATTTTGAGTTCAGGAATAAATGATTTTTCTGTACTCTGAATACTATGTAGGTAAAGTACTCAAAAGTACATTTACAACACATATACCAACTTAATTTTGATTCTAAGAAGAGGAAAAAAGAACAAAAAATACTGATAAATATGTAACTTTCCAGGAATTATAGTGCCAAGTTTAAGAAGCTCTGAAATGCCTAAATTCCATCGGATTGGAACAGCTGACGTATCAAAATGCTCGAAATAACTGGAATAAGTGATTTAAAAGTAACAAATAAAAATTTGAAAAAATATTTTTGCCCTTAAGGGGAGACTCCTTAGTTTCGAATGAATGTCCATGGGGAATTTCTTATCAAATAGAAATCTAAGAGATTAAAAGCCATGTACAGGCTAGACAATAAAAAAGAAATCCACAAATGCGGTGTTTTTGACTTAGTATGACATAATAGTTAATTTTGATATAAATAAACTTTTTGTCCTATGAACCGTATGTAGCCTGTAAACAGAAAATCGTAACTGGTGGCTATGTTGTAAATTATAGCTTTTTTTAACACTTCCTGCAATTCTTGAGTCGACATCAGATTACGGAAAAAAAGCCGGTTAAGGTATGTAGAAATAGCATTTTTATGACAATTTGGAGTGTTTGTCATTCAATTATGGATGTGTTATATCTCAAATAAGGGACAGGTATATGCTGTCGTTTGTCTATAAATGTCATGTTTTCACTTTTTTGAGTGCTGAGCGGGTGGGGTAAAAGAAGTTGTATTTGTAGGTAGAGAAACCGATTTTGATGCTTTCTAGCATGTATTTGCTATATTTTGAGAGGAAATTTTATAATCTTTCAGGAACAATGCATGTTTGTTATTTTTGAAAAATAGAATTCAAGTTATTTAGCGTAATTAGTGTACATGTCTGAAACTAGTCTGAATTTTAAAGAAAACTGTAGATTCCGACCTTAACCTACTGTTAGCTACCTTTGCTTTATTCATATAAGCTAACGGTTGGTGGTCAGTCTCCAAGACAAATTCCTTACCAAAAACATATCGGTGGAATTTACGGACACTACTGCAAGACACTCCCTTCTGATAACAGAGTAGTTACATTCCCGGGGTATTAGTTTCCGACTTGCGTTAGCCACGGGGAGACTACACCCATCTTGCTCTTGCAGTAGGACTGCACCCACCCCGATATCGGAGGCATCCGTTCTAAGGACAAACTCCTGGTCAAGTTCAGGTAATTTTAGTATTGGGGTTTTGACCAGACTCCCCTTTAAAGAGACAAAAGCTCGCTCCTGGCTTTCCCCCAAAGTTATCCTATTGGGTTGACCTTTCTTTGTCAAGTCTGACAAAGGTGCAGCTATAGCCGAAAAGTTTGGAATAAACTACCTGTAAAAACCCGCCAACCCTAAAAATGACCTAACTTGTTTCTTTGTCTCGGGTCTTGGTGCTTCCTGAATTGCCTTAACCTTGTCGGGGTTGGGTTTCAATTTCTGGTCCCTCCCGACATTATGACCCAGACACTCTATATCTGCGTAACCCATGTGACACTTGCTAGGTTTTGCAGTCAGTTTAAACCGGCGTAGCCGTTCCAACAGATTACGTAGAGCCTTAATATGGTCTTCAAATGTTGTTGTAAACACCAGTATATCATCTACAAAACTGTCTGTGTTGGACAAATCCTTCAGGACTTTCCTCATTAACCTACAAAAATGTTGCTGGGGCGTTTACGAGACCAAAGGGCATGACCTTGAACTTAAAAAGTCCGTGCGAAGTTTCGAAGGAGGTCATCTCTTTAGCTCGGTCTGAAAGTGGGACTTGCCAATAACCTTTACTGAGGTCTAACTTGGAGTAATACGAATATCCCGCAAGTTTAGAGAATACCTCCTCAATATTAGGCATTGGCTCTGCATCAAAGATGGTACGTTTATTGAGCTGCCTAAAATCGATGCAGAATCGAATTGACCCATCTTTCTTCTTAATAAGTACGACTGGGGATGAAAATGGGGCGTTTGAAGGTTCGATGACACCCAATTTCAACATATCTTTCACCTCCTCAACAATTGATCGGGAGTGAAATGGAATGGGATACCCCTTAATTCTTATTGGTTCCCCTGATGTGAGTACAATATCATGTTGCACTCCATCTGTCTGCCCCGGGTTTTCGGACAAGACATCACTGAACTCCGAGAGTAAACTACCCATCTCTCGTTGCTGCTCTACACTACGCATGCCCGATATGTCTACATCGGCTGCTGTCTCCTTACCTACACTAATGGGAAAATACATGGGACTAGTGTCCTCACTACTGTCTTCCTCACTATCCTCAATAACTGCAACATTAACTACGGTTAACACCACTTGTTGCCCATTATCGGTTCTACTGATATACTCTTTCAACATATTCGCATGAAAGGTCTTTAACTTTCCGTTTATCTCGATACGGTAATCCATAGTGTTCACTATCCCTCTAACGTAAAACGGACCTTTCCATTGTAATAACAACTTGTTATTGTCGGTCGGGAGTAACAGTAACACCTGGTCATCTATCTTAAACTTCCTAGCTCTAGCTTTCTGGTCATAGTACCGTTTATACTTGGTACTTGCCTTAACTAACTGACTTTGAGCTATCTTACAAGTCTCCTCTAGTTTCTCCTGCAGATCTAAAACATACTGATATGTAGTCTTAACCTCATCACTATCTACTTCACCTGCCCACATCTCTCTAAGAATCCTCATGGGACCTCTAACTGACCTACCGTACAATAACTCAAACGGAGAAAATTCTAAACTCTCTTGTGGAACCTCTCTAAATGCAAACAATAAAGCATTGAGATACTTGTCCCAATCTTTGGGTCTCTCGGTACACATACGCCGTAACATTTGCTTTAACGTCCCGTTAAATCGTTCGACTAACCCGTTACACATAGGGTGATATGGTGTTGTCATGATTTGACGCAAAGACAATAACCTGCTTACTTTAGCCATAAGTTCTGACGTAAACTGTGACCCACAATCAGTCAGCATTTCCTCTTGTACACCTAGCCTACTGAACATATCAATTAATGCCTCAGCTACTCTCTCAGTTTCAATTGAGGGCAATGCTTCTGCCTCCGGATACCTAGTTGCATAGTCTACCATGGTTAAAATGTACCTATTTTTCCTAACCGACACTGGAAAAATTGGTCCAACTATGTCTACGGCTACCCGCTTAAATGGTGTATCTATCAGTGGCATCTGACCTAAATGTACTTTGGTCACTCGACCTTTTGGTACTGTCCTTTGGCATACATCGCAGGACCTACAATACCTAGTTACATCTCCGCTAACGCCTGGCCAATAAAATTCTGCCAATACTCTATCTGACGTTTTCTTTACGCCTAAATGACCTCCCATAATCGACTCATGAGCTACCTTAAGCACTGTCGTTCTATACTGGGTAGGTACCACTAATTGGTGAAACTGTCTACTACCACTATCTTCAAATTCTCTGTACAATAACCTATTCTTATGTACAAACTTACAACTACCGGACCCTTTACACTTCTTCACTACACCATCCTTGGCCTTCACTTTACAAGGACCTAATGACTCGTCTTGAGTTTGTGCTTCTATAAACTCCGCTTTAGATATGTCACCTACGGCTGCAGGAACCTTTAATTTTCTATAAGCCTGAGCTTGCTTCTGAACCTGCGCTCTAGTCTCTACGGCATTACTTATGCTACTTCTAAAATCGGACATTACCGGAAGTACTGAACCTTCTATGTTCCCCATCGTTAAATCATACATCGGGTCGTCCATACATAGTGCCTCTGTAGTCCCTTTAAAGAAAGGTGTATCTACATCTATTCTCGCTATTGGCACGTGCTCTACCGATTTATTTAACAACATACACGGTGACTGTTTACCTACCAACTGGTCATCCGTAACTAAACTACGCCTAACTACCACACCTGTACAGCCTGTATCCCTCATTACAATTACGTCCGTGCCATTCACTCTACCATCTGCCGTTGGAAGATTTGCATACGGAAAGAGACATGTTCCGATCTTCGCCATTACACCATCCGCTTTAACACAACAGCTACTACTCTCGGTTTTAATAACCGGACTATTACTACCTCTGCCTCTATCTCTACCTCGGTTTTGACCACCTCTACCTCTACCGAAATTCCATGGGTTGTTAAAACCTTGGTTCTGACTCCCTACATTGTTGTCCACTCTACTATTTTCACTAAAATTGTCTACGACAGCGGACACTTTCACCGCTTTCCTACACTCATGTGAAGCATGATTCCCATTACAGTGACGACAACGAATAAAAGGTCTACCTATGTTACCACTATTGCTACCTCCTCTAGCACCCATCGAACTACCTCCACCTCTATAGTTTCCACTCTGGCCTTTCTGTTTATGATCGTCCCCTTGCCTATCTCTTAAAGTTCTGTCTTTCGACACTACATTATGAGCTCCACCTCTAGCCTCGGCAAACTGATCTGCTTGAGTTGCCATTTCATTTACACTAGTTAGTTTTCTTTCTTTAAGAAATAAGAATAGATCTCTACTACAAACATTGAATAGCTGGTCCCGCAACAAGAAATCTATGAGGCCCTGATAAGTCTGTGCTACCTTCCCTAACTCTAACCACCTATCTAAGTAATTTCTAGACCTACTAATAAACTGAATAAATGACTCGCCTTTCTCAGGCAGACAAGCTCTAAACCGCTTTCTAAAACCTTCTTCAGTTAGCTCAAATCTCTTTAAAAGAGCATCCTTTAACTTGTCATAGTCAAGAGCATCTAAACTAGGTAATCTAGAAAATACATCTAAGGCCTTGCCTCTCAATAACGCACTTAAAGCTACACAATCCCGATAAAAGGCACACTAGAACTGAACAAATGTAACGGTCATTACGCATGTTGTTCTAAGTGATTACTATATACGTGTGGGTTCATATATACAACATGCGCACTACCTAAATTCACTGAATATTAATTAGATAAGGCGGTACTGTATGTGACGCTTCAGGTACTTTGTGAATCGACCACTGGTCTTATAACGGGTATAAAAGCGGATTTTAGCAGACGGCATTTTACCACCGAAGTGATGAGACCAATCTTCAATAGAAAGACCTAATAGGAAATACAAGTCATTAGAAATTGAAAAGGAAGCTAAAGATGTACTTACTCAAACAACCTTATAAGTCCATATTTATATATCCAAAACAATACCTATAATTAAACGTAGCGGCCTTTTAACAAAGACCCTGTCCAACTATCGCGTTGCATCAAAGAAACTATTATATACAAACAATCCTCCATTTTTATTTGTGTGTGTGTGTGTGTGTGTAGTGTATATTGACACAAAACACAAGGGAGACATTGTTTATCGAAATTGGAATATGGTAGAGGCTCGTAACTAATGGTAAAGATGGAGATATAGTATTTGTTATGTGAAGTTTGCATGCATGGTTTACACATATTAGTAGATTATAAATCAACATAGTTTTAATGAATTCCTCTTAATTTATGCATGAATTTAAATTTTGAAATCGAAAATAAAATGGTTAGAGAGACACAGAGACAGTGAGAGACATAGAGAGTCAAAAAGAGGGAGAAGGAAAGAGAGAAAAAGAGAGAGAGAGACACACACACACAGAAAGAGAGATACAGAGAAAGAAAGAAAGCGAGAGGGAGGGAGGGACGGAGGGAAAGGAGTGAGAAAAGGGGAGAGAGAGTGGGAGAAGGAAGGAGTGGGGTGGAAGGCATTGAGAGAGAGAGAGAGTTTCTATATAGTCTTATAAACATAGGCGTAAGAGCACCCCAATGTTTCGGGGTGGGCCCCAATATTGATGTTTTCACGAAACAAAAAAATGCAACATAAATGTATGAATTGGCAATCTGAACATTTAAATGAGGCATATCCCTTATGTTGGTGTCCGGTGGCATTAACCTCCCTCTCCAACCTAGATTTTTTAAAATTTCCTTCAATGTGTTGCATTTCCCCCAGGGTCCTTATATACTAGTATATAGTTGTTTTTATGTAAAGTATGTACATTCCCAAAATTCAACAAAGGCAGATACCTCTGTGTGCCCCAGTGTAGCTACGGACCTGGAAAAGAAATATGTTGAAAAGCAATGGTTTATATTCACGGTGGACAGACGTAACGGACACTGGCTGCTCAAAACAGCGTTACCTTGATCCTGGTTACTCATGTAAAGGACCCTGGCGGGTCGTAAACTGTTAAAAAATATTTAATATTACTTTACAATAAGACACTTTTTAAAAATGATCGCACCCACGGAACACTAGATGCATTTGTGTGTCTGAATTCATGAAGAACGGGTTATAAAAACAGTGTTTTAGAAGTGAAAGAACGCGTACTGTTTACACACCGACGCGTGAAAGTAGTCTAGTTCTATAAAAAGTGTTTCTTTAAAAAATGGTGACTGCTATTGGGCATATGCTATGTCTGGACTTATGTATGTTCAGCCATAACATCCATTGGACGTATTTAATACATAATAATATCTACCGATTGCCAGAAGCGTTAAGTTGTTTGTGCATTGCAAAGTAACGGATCCTGTTTGCTCATGGCACTGGATCCTGTTTGCTTCTGACTCAGGATCCTAGTCGGCAGTTGCAAACATATATCTTAAAAAAACGACTAGATATGTTCCCCTGTGCGAACTATCTCGGTTTGATATCAGCGGTGGAAGATAAAGCTGCGACATTTTCAATTGGGTGGGGTTTGTGCGGGGGTCAACTTACGGAAACCCTCCAAACATTGGCGAGGAACTCGTACACTTCAAGTGGGCTGGCTTGGTCTACTTGATAGCATGTTGCATTTGACCCGGATGAAGCCTTATCGCCGCAAGTCAATTCCTTCTGTGTATTATTGAGTAAAACATGTTTCTTCTCGTCCGTCCGATTGGTATGTACACCAGTTCTGTGTTTCGGAGTCTATCCTTGGAACAATTTGCTAACTTGATAAACAGTTAAACAACATTCAGCTAAATGTTATGTGATAACCTTTTCAAATCGTAGGATGACTCCGATGAGGGTGCTCCACTTGAAATCCGCTAGTGCTTTAAAAGTGGCAACATTCTCAATAAAAATTTCTCTAGAATTATATGTATAAAATAATGAAAACTTGCGAATTCAAAGTTTACCATTGGTAAATGCCTCTTTAAAACTTGTAATTGACATTTTCAGTAAGTATTCGGAGAATATAACAAAAAGCTAAGCTTTTCTATAGGAGGTGTTCAATGTATTACTTTATACTATTGTATTAATTTGTGAATAAATGTACATTAAGAGTTATTTTAAACAAACTATCTAAATAAAAAAACGTTTTCTTATTTGTTGCGTACAACAACGGTGGCCTCTCTATACGACATGTCAGCCTACATTATACTAACACTCATGTATATAGTCTACGTCATTAGTTGTTCATATTGCTGCATTTGTATGTATTACTTGTAATATATTTGATTTTTTATTCATTGATGTATTTTGTTTTTAAGTATCATTTATGATCAAACAATTGTTACCTGTTAGGGGCTTAACTAGGGCGTTGCTAGTGTGGTCCCGCGGCAAACTTCATGAACTTGTTTTATTCCCAGATACGCTGTGGTTCGTCTATTCTCACTATTTTATATCTTATTTGAGGCTGACATGTTGATGATATAGTCTGAATCCTTATATCCCCTCGCCCCTACTTTTTCGTTGTTTTTTTTTTTTTTTTTTTTTATGTATTGTGTTTGTTTTTTTAATTTTCGGATTTTTGCAGACAGTGTGTACACAGCTGCGTGCTCTAAGATAATGCCTTTTGAATAAAGCTTTTTTTTTAAATATTGAATGTTTAACGGCTCATCAACACAGTATAGGTTATTAAGAGCCGCCCCAGAGAGAGGGGAAGGATACATAGGAATACGGGAACCGTGCCCTACTCGTATTATAGAATTATTTAACGTGCTCGGAGGATAGACCGATACACGATATAGACCGGTTTACGTCCCCATTTGACGGACGAGGATAAGGGAAAGTATCTTGCCTAAGAATTCACCGACGAAACTCAGTGGCACCACGGAGGATTAAACCCGGGGCCTCCGGTTACACATATAAAAACTGGTTGAGGTCATTGTCGTGTAAAACGGCGACAGAAACCGTCATGCAGCGCGCTGCGGGGAAAGTAAGTTTGGTTAATGTCTATTGCGGGCCCATAGTTTATTTTAAGGTACTGTCGACGGAAGACAGGTCGTGAAGAGAGAATTATCTCGAGGCGCAAACGTATATACACCAACGTAGGTCCGGAGTACATTTGTTTAGCATTGTACCTTGTTCAACATTGACGCATTTAGCCAAACTCACCACCAGATTATATCACTATGACAAGATCCCATCCTCTACTTTCAATATTGGGCTGTTCTTTTTTTATTTTCAATCATGCTGTCGCATGAATGATTTTAGTACCGGTGGTCCAAAGTGGTGAGGCACTGTTTCAAGTTCACCTCTGCTGTCGTGGTTACGAATCCAGCTCGTTCCCAGATTTCATGAGGCATGCAGTACTTGTCCTACTTATGAAAATGTAGATGGTCTGCCTCCCCAACGAAAAAATCGACCATCATATATAACATAAAATGTGCTGAAGATGACTTAAAACACCATGCAACCAACAGATTTTGTAGAAAACAATCTATCAACCAGGATCCGGTGCCGAAGATACAGATTGTGTCCGTTGCCAGAATCTCGAGCATTTTTTACAAAGCAACCAGGGTCCGGTGCTCTGAAATTTAGACATGATGTAAATATTTGCAGATGTTAAGACTAAACAGTTATCTTTATTGAACAACAGCAGTTGCAAACCAGTTTGGGAACACATTAAATCAGTCAGAGAGAACATAACATTATGGAAGTTTGGCTTTTTAAAGTCATCAACTTTGTATCGACCGGTTAAGAGTAAGCTTGTCAGGAATTATTCTGCATTTGTTGTACATAAAGAAAATGTATTTCGAAGGATATGATATTCAAAAGTTCCGTCGCATAAAGTTTTTCTCTTATACATACGATACTGTATCTTTATGTTCGAACTTTTTGACACCAGTGTCCATTTTCCCTCTGTTTTTTACCAACCTGGGTCCGTTACAAGTGCAACCAGAATCAAGGTAACGCAGTTTTGAGCATACATGGTCCGTTACGTCTGTCCACCGTGATATTAGCAGTGAGCCTTCGCGATTGAGCATATCTATGTAAAGTAACTTAATTAATACAAAATTGTTAATCGGCCTCCGTAGCGCAGTAGGTTAACGCGCTGTCTTGGTATGCTTTCAAGGTTGCGGACGGGGTTCTAGCCCGGGCCTTAGTACTTTTTAAAACATTTTTTTTTATGAATTTACTTTTATGAAGAAGTAGTATTCAAATGCCTTTCACATTCGTCAGATTTAAATATTAACAAACATTTGTATAATAGCACGCATACAAGCACGGTTTACGCACGCACCCACAAAAGCTCGCAAGCAAGAACGATCCTTTTTCCTTTACAAATTGTGACTCTTATTATTTTCCGAAGAAGCTCCGGAATTGAAAAGTGTAACTGAAGGATAGACGGATGGGTGACCTTCATGTGTATACCCCTTCCTCATATCCTGAAAACTACGATTTGCGAGAAATAATATTGCTGGTCTTTTTCCAACAAAAGAAAATTCCATCTATATAACTTAATTTCAACAGTCTCATTGTAAACAATAATTTCTCCCTATCCTGAGTCAACACTTGAGCATGTATTTCACGTTACACGCTATTGGCTACCGATACACGCTCTCTGTATATGTATACATGTATAATATGTGTGTGATTTTGGATTATTTCAAGGATATTTTAGGAAATAAGTATATACAATATATGGAACATATGTGGAATACGCGGGTAAGTGTTTTTAATTCTCTACATAGTTATGTATTATACGTTATGCCTTACGCATTTTACTTGTTCCCTTTCGTTCAACAATACAAACATGTATATAGTTACATTGCAGGCCATTAAATATCCTAATCGAGTTGAATAGTCTGTAGTTATCGGATATCTGAGCGAATTGCTATATAAACGTTTAGGCTTATATACCCGTAATCGCTGGGTGGTACAATTTCAAAGTTACCGAAGCGTTTATCACGCCTATTATGCAAATGCCTCGATGTACGCTATGACAATATACTAGCCTAAACAATGTAGAACTTCATCTATAGGCGTTCTTATGTTTAAAATAACTTGAAATTGTATTATTTTATCGGGATTGTGTAGCTTTAAATGAACTGCCCACTTATCTTTGGTCCATTCCTGTAACTCAGCATAACGCTCGAACCGTAACAAGTAACTGTCCATGTTATCTTTGTCAGCATCAAAGTATGGTAACTTCGAACCTTTTAACTTCCCAGAATAACTATCTTTCCCTTCAGTTGTACTTTCCTTACTATGTGTCTTAGCTGCTTCCAAATCTAAAGCTAACTTATGCTCAAACTCTTTTTGCTCCCTTTCCATTATTATCTTAACCTTAGCTAGTCTACCATCTGTTTCGAACCTCTCATGTTCTAACTCTTGCTTCTCCTTTACTATTCTACTTTCTAATTCTACCTTCTCTTTATCATCATCTCGCTTCTCTTTAGCTAACCTACCTTCTAATTCTAACTTCTCTGTGGATAGTCTACTTTCTAATTCTAGCTTCTCTTTAGCTAATCTATTTTCGAATTCTAACCTATCTTTCTCTTCATCCCTTTCCCGCTTTGCTAATTCTCTTTCCTTAAGTCTAAATTCCCTTTCCCTAGCCTGTTCGTCTTTAACAAAGGTTCTCCTTACCCATTTCCGTAAGATCCGTTATGGACGTCATGTCTATAGACATTGTGAACTACACACTACAATAATTACAATACACACGTCACTAATAATTCTACTCAACTAACTACTAATGGTAAGTCACTGTGTCCTCAGTAAATACCTGGGCATCATCATAGGACAAGTTACATACACATTTGTACTAGCGCTAACTACTAACGGTTATGTATAGATAGTATCTAGCTTCCACAAAATATATACACTACATAAAATATCTTAATTTGATATTGGACATAAACCTTAAACAATCATCGAAATGTGTATAACATGTACATGTATATTTACTTCTCCCATCAATATAAGTATACTCGAGTGTCACAACATGAGTAGAACGTCTTGTTCGCCAACCTAATTGGATACTATATGTATATCAAGGGAGGTAAAACAAACACCCAAATTATTGAGCAAAAGTGCCTCAGACCCACTCGTGTAGACCACTGCGACCTCGCGCCAAGGAAAGAACGGACAAAACAACAGTTTGGACTCACCCTACCCTTGTCGTGTCTTGACTTGTCTTCCAAGCTGTGGCCGTGATCGTCGACAGTCGCCTTGATGGATCAGAGGGTGGTACACAATTCTAAAATAATAAGTAGAGATTTAGTATATCATAATAAAGATCACTTATTGATTCTTTCCCTCCGTAGTCGCCCAAAATCCCGCTACTCTGAAAACCAGTTGTCACAGGATGACCTTAGTGGTTGGGCTATCTCAGGAAAGAATCAATGACGGTGAATGCATTTACATAAGTTTAATGCAACTTTTAAAATATGTTTAATATATATACAATGATCTAAAAAAACAAGCGAATACACAAATGAACTATGAAAAGAATGTTCTCCTGAACGTTTAAGACGTTCTTAGTATTGCTATAAATACTGAATGTCTAAGACACTAAAGTGTTGTTAAAGCTATAACAATGTTGATCTAGCGCGATAACTGTGATGCGCGAGAGCTCATGAAGATGATGATGCGCGAATTCAATGGATGATTGTCATCAAATGCCTTCTGTAAGGGTTGATGACGCGATGCAATGATAGTTAATCTCCACTGAGATTGTGAATGATATTCCTCCAGTGAGGACTGGTAACGGGCCCACCTTGTGTCCCGGGGGTTGTCGTTAGTAAAACCTGGCTGCGCAGGTACGGGGACCGTCTCCACCGCTTGTAACGTTAATCGTGGAAGCTTAGCTCCACTCCTGGATATCCAAACCTAGATGGCTTACTCCAACCCTGGAATGCTTATATCCTGGATGGCTTATATCCTGGATGGCTTAGGCTGTAATTATACATACGTTTAAGATGTCGGTTGACAAACATAACAATCTTGCATAAATATCATTACCCAAACAAATCATTATTCAATCAATATATGTAAGCTGTACTAATGGTGAGTAGCAATGTATACATATTCTACAACGCCATGTATACGCTATGCACGTCGCTGTTAATCAATGCCCCTAGTACATGTAATATAAACATGATCAAATTACTCATATATTACACTCACTGAGTTACGCATGCCCGCATTTATTCTTGTCACTCATCTCATTGTTAACTAATGTTAACAATCGTGTATTACAATCACCGAGTTATACGCCAACGTTAACTAATGCACCTATTATCCACTGTTATCAAATTAATATTGTTTTACAATTAATGATCAATTACAATAATTACATCTAATAAAGTAACTTCAAAATCATATGCGAGTCTAAAGTTATGTTTGAGAAACATCAATGCTAACCGGATGTCGTAACCGCCAAACAAGATGGCGCCGCCCACTGAATACAAATATACGATAAAAGTTTAATAAAATTACTAACCACATGTTGCCTATGAATTTTGCCGCCCAATCTCTGCTCCAACAAAGTACTATCGATGATCCCGGCGATAGCTAGAAGACAATGGGTTTTATAGCAAACATTACGCCCAAATCATTATTTCCCCCGTTCAGTCCGTGACAAACGTGGCTAAATCTACAGTATTGAATCTACACGAGAGGCCCCTTATACAATTTTGCCGTTTAAGGAAAATATACCTATACGTTTACATGCATTAGCACAAAACTAAACTTATGACACGGCCTCTCTGGTGGCCACTGAAAATGTGCACGCTTTTACGTGTTACATGAATAGATCATGAATATTGTGAAATTGTTTCACCTCGAACAATAGATTTTGGGTGTAACTGATAACAAGACCTATATACGACCAGTACGCTCTACCCGTGACATTTTGTGACAGCACTGGTGACACTCATGATGATAGGGGTCGCCTTGCCAGCCCTCTACGCCATTACTGGTATCACCTTATTCGCGTAGGGTGGTCAGTACTGGTATTACTGAACTGATTCATTTGCGGTTTAGTAGCTTGAGTGTCATTTGACCGAGAGTGAGGATGTCTCCTGCGTCCCGTCACAGCACACATCATCTGATGGCCACACCGAAGTTTGAAGTCAGAAGTCCGGAGCCGAGAGCTACACCGCCACAGCGGATCGACGCCGAGGATAGAAGACTGAAAACCGAAGAAGGAAAATGGCCATCGGGTGGTGTGTGCAGCACAGGAGTCATACCGGGATGGGTGTGGCCCTAAAGGGTATCGTTTCCAGTAGCGGATGTAGACAGCACCACCTAGACGTCGTCCAGAGCCCCCACTTCACCGCCACAGTGAAAACCACAGAGCGAAAGCGACAACTACCAACATACGATCAACAGAGACGACTACACAGCAACACAGCAGCACCAGATCAACCAGATCAACCAACACTCATCTAGAACAGTCCAGACTCTTTTGTGCCCATCGCTTCAGGGATACCTTGTCGTGTTTGTTGGTGGAGGGACTTTAAACCTCAGAACTACACACGCAGGAAATCCTTTACTGTATATACATCGAACAGTTACCTATACAGAGGTAGCAGTAATTTTTACAGAAACAAATAAAAAGTTAGCTCCTTTTGGGGCTCGAACACACGACCTTCTGATTTTAAGTCCTGTGCTGTATCCACTGAAGTACAACCTACTTGAGAAAATAGTATACAAACTACCATTTATTATGAGGCAAAACAACTAAAGATGGATCAGTAAATATGCATTCCATATTGTCGCACGTGTAAATTAACATTGCCTGGTGTAATACTGCATCTTATCAATATGAAACTAATACTTCGCCTCAAATCAACCATATCTCGACTTGTTATTTAGCGCTTGATGAGCTTGTGTGCGTGCTCTTGTTATTATGTAATGCCTATCTAGTGTTAAAAATGCTACACAATACCAATAAATAGCAGTGGTCTAGAGGTTCAGCGTACATCTTTCAAATCTGCAAGGCTGTAGTTCAAATCCCGTTCCGGGCAACTATTTTTTTATCACATATATTCTCGATGTTACCTGTAATAATGCTACCTAAATAAAAATGTGAAATTTTACATATCGATTTATTTTTATATACCGACTTTTGGGGTGTTCGTCGATTTGAAACTACTTCACACGTGACTAATTCATATTCATGAGTTATTACCAGTTAAAATAGGGACTGTACAGCTTTAATAGAATTTTTCTAAGTTCAAGGCCTGAAACAATACTTCATATTGACTAACCGATTATAACTGATGATTGATCGGTTACCGGTACACCCTACAAATGGTAACCAATTACCGATTTTAAATTTCTACTGATTGCCCATCACTAGTAAATGACAGATGACATAATTTGGATCTTGCCTTGTTTTTGCAGCGTATTAGCACAATTTTGAAATGAACTTCACTTTTCGGTTTATGGAGCTAATTGCTCAAACATCTGGCATACCTGAATAGAAAATGGCTATTCTGTGGTCTAAAAATACACTGATTAGAGATGGGCAGTCGGTTGAAATTTACCAGCGATCGGTTGGATGTAACCGATCAATCATCGGTTATAATCGGTTAGTCAATATGAAACATAACATGTGTTTGTTAATCTGAGTTTGAGGCCTTGAACTTATAATTATTACTGATTAATCAGGTATTCTTTCCTGTCTTGTGTCTTATACCATTGCCATTTCAACAGCAAAATAATTATAATTGATATAAATGTGTTATTTGTTCATTTTCACAAGTGTGGTCTCATGGAAAATCATGTTTATTTCTATTTTGAACATTAAGTGCATTTTTACATGCAGCCGATGATCCATTATAGACTTTCATAATCGATCATAATAATCGGATGTCTCTGTAACTGATGATCGATTCGGTTACAGTCGAATAATCGGTACATCACTAACACTGATGATATGTTATCTTTCTGGCACTGATTATGATTTTATCATTTATCATACCTCCCATTAGGCACATTATTGTTGATAATATACGAACAGGTTAATAATATAAACAGTATATTTAAGAATTGATTCACTAATTTTCAGTATTCCTGGGGTTTTAACGACGGCAGTGGCTGGCAAATTTACCATAAAATGCAAAGTGAATGGAAAATTTACCATAAAGCTATTTATGGTAAAGTTGCCACTCACTACCACCGTTCAAATCCCAATATTTACATTTCTATTGCATTGACCTTAAATGAAACATGTTTATTTGTTGCATTTAAATTACCAGTGAAAAAAACGTTTACGTTTTGGGCAGGGCTAAAACAAACAAGGTGTAGTTTATTCGTTTGAATAATTGTTTTTGTTGTATAACATAACCGTAAACGTGTCTTGACGTTCTCATGCTAACTGTCGTAAGTTGCTATAAAAAAGTGTGCAAGGTTGGCAACGTCACTATTTACCAACAGTATGCATAACAGGTTTAAAACAATATTTTTAGCACAATTACATATAAATTTACATGAGTAAAGTCTGAATAACATACAGAACAAACAAACTGTACATAAAAGGATTGAATTCAATATTTCAATATTTTTACGGGGTATGAAAAACATGTAGCTAGTTTAAAGTTAGCGAGAAGTGCCTCGGACTTCACACACTTTAAACTAGCCTAAATGTTTTTCTTAGCCTGTCGAAAGATCGAAATACTGAATTAAATCCTTAAAAAATGATGACATTCGCAAATCAATTCTTCAATGGATTCATCTAGTCTTTCATATGCATGACTGCAGTACATGCTTGTTAACATCCCTCTGCCAGGGAATATTTTCCTTTTTGCAGTGTTAAACAGTAGCTTCTTGAACAGATATTGTTTAATGGCTTATCAACACATTATCTAACGTTATTTAGAGCCGCCCGAGGCAGAGGAGAAGGATATATAGGAATCATAAAACCTTTAATACACAGGACTGCCCACTTTATGTCTGTTGCATCATTGGCCGGGACAGTAAAGAAGCTACGTCTAAAATTTCTCTCCTCTCACAGCTACGGGTTTGAATCCCATACATGCCAGATCTCCCGCATTTTCCGGTAGACTAACGGATTTGCCTTTGATTTACCGATCACACGGAAGCCGTTCAAAACCTCCCGGAAATCAATTATTTGCCGAGGATGGTTAATTGCCTGTAATTTGCGGTAATTTGCAATACACAGCACGTGATTAGCCCATGTCAAACAGCTGTCGCGTCTATAATCGATCAGGGCGGGGTTACGATCGTGCAACCAACCAATGAAATTGCATCTAGCGACATGCGGCACACGACAAGATTTATTGAAATATGGCCGGTTATACCGAGAAGGATTTTGCCGAAATCGGCACTTTTTGATCGATGCATTCAGTAAAATTGTCTATTTAAAATGTTTTATCCTCCACCATATTACAACTTAACCAGTCTTTCATAATTGCAATACATTTTAATGATAACAAACACCAGTTTTTCCCCATTTAATTTGCCAATTTCACGCATTTAATTTGCCAATTTCACGGCGTTTTGTGAAAAAATTGTGTACCTCAACACCGGTTATTATGTTTCCGGGTTTCAGAGGACAGGTTTAAAACGCGGCTCTCAAAATCAGTGTAAAAGCCGGGCATAAAAAAAAATGGGAGCGGACGTGGATGATAATCTAGCAATTAATTTATTACGGCATAATGAATATACTGGTACTGTTATTTGTTTTCATCTATTGTATATATATAGATAAAATGAAGTACAAAATAAAATTAGCAATTGTATTCATTATTTGAAAAAATGCGATGGTTCCATGGCGTTACGTAAATCTCCCTGACTTGGAAGTCCAATCTGTCTGATGTGATGCTGGAAAATTAGGCATCTATGGAATCCCACTGTGAGCTTGACTTGTCAAGTGAGAAAGTGTCGCTTATCACAGACGGCTGGAGGTAAAAAGAACTGGTTCTACTCAAGAAAAATAAATTGGCCTGCCTCTAAACAAAATTTGTTAGACCGTCATAACTGTTATATAGCCTAACATGTGCTAACATGACGTAAACATAACACACCATTCAAACAGTTAAACTGTTTATGTCCATATCAAAAATACAAAGCTAAGAAATTAAACGTCTTCCCCATGGGCACATTGAAACACCCAGTGGTACAAGAAAGATCTCTAGGAGAAGAACATAAGTATTTTACTTTCGTTCTAATCCTTTTTCTGCTATTGTGTACAGATTCCATTCTGTAATAATAATGAGAAATAAAATATGTTTAAACCAAGTAAGATCTACCATGCTGTTTCACAACCTTTAAAAAATTAAGACGTTTTAAGACAAATGCTATCAATCGCGGTTGCTGAATCGATTATATACGTTGTTTCTTTTGTGTTGTATTTAATATCTTTTATATTTTTCAGTGCCATTTCTGCCTTAATTAAGCTGCATGCATAGATGTCCTGAATGTTCAAGAATGTCCAAGAAAAGAATATAGTATACGCCAGTCTTCCATTGTTTGTGGTTGTTTATGACTGCGTTTTGCTTTAAGTAGAACACAGCATTAATAACCTGCAACGGATGGCTTGAAAATCAACTTACAACCAAACTAAAAAGGATTGGATGTACCATTAATGAGGCGCTGTTATCTTTGGTTGATGGATACAAGAGTTTGAATAAGTGATGTACCAAGCAATCAATTGTGGCCAACGATCAGTTATTTAGTAATTGATATTAAGTTATGACATTCCACAAGAGATCATTGCAAAAAAATAGAATTTTATTATCGCTGAGAACAAAAACAAAACATACAAGCTACTTCGTCAAAAATCAGTCGGATTACCACTATCTCAAATTAGTACATAATATTTATTTTTTTATACATTGATTACAAAGAAAGCTACATAGCTTACACAAATCACTCTGGAATGCACAGATGATGGTAACCTCTCGCGTTAGAGACAGGGAAGCGAACCCGAGCTGCATTCGTCTAGTGACATTGGTGAGAAGTGAGTGAGTTCGAGTACCTTACCCAGACATGATTTGATAATTTGTATCGCATCCATGGTTGAGAGGGTAAAGACGCTGCATTGGAAACCATCTCAATGCTGCGGGTTCGAATCCCACTGGGAGCTCCACTTGTAAGTGTTGATTCTTACGGACGACGGACGTATACAGTACATGTCTTACATGTTCTACCCAGGAATAAGTGAGTGGTCGGCTTCCACCACTAAAAAAAGTTGACCGTCATACATAGCCTAAAATATGCTGGAAAATGACATTACACACCAAACAAACAAAAACAGACTTAAGTTTTATTTCAATTGTCCTTAATAAAAATGTTCTTGTCTAGTCCATGTGGTAAGTAGCATACACATTTAGGGGTCCTTTGTTCAAGGTCATGCAGTTTTCATTTCCAGTCATACTCCTAAACCCTTTTCTTCTTCTCTTCTTTTTCATCTTCCAAGTACAAAGTTGGGATTTTCATAGATAATAATTAGCTCTTGAAATAATGAAACGCAACCTTATTTGCGTATGTGTTTTCAATAGACCGTGTGTTGCACATTAAAATAATGGTTATATGTTCAAGGTCAATTTGAATACTGATGTAATTTTGGTGTTCATTTGAATAAGCTGTCCAACAATTTCAGATAATGGGGTGAAACTGTTACCTTATCATTAATATTCTGGGAGTGCACCAAACAACTATGGGCTTTTAAGTTTAAGGTCAAATAGTTTGGATTTGTAACCGGAGGCCCCGGGTTCAATCCTCCGTGGTGCCACTGAGTTTCGTCGGTGTGTTCTTGGGCAAGGCACTTTCCCTTAGCCTCGTCCGTCGGATGGGGACGTAAACTGGGTGGTCCCGTGTATCTGTCTATCCTCCGAGCATGTTAAAGAACCATAGGAATCTATTCGATAATAAGAGTAGGGCACGGTTCCCGCATTCCTATGTATCCTTCCCCTCTCTCTTGGGTAGCTCTAAATAACCTATACTGTGTTGATGAGCCGTTAAACAACATTCAATTCCGTTCAAGCATCTTGCGCAAGACATTTTCCCTTGACTTAGTCTGTCTGATGGGGATAGTAAATAGAAGGTCCAAACAACCAAAGGCGATCCTGTCTGCATGTTACATACTTATTACAATGTTTCTGACAGTAAGAGTAGGGGGATGTCACGAAACACCAAAATCTACCTATTTCCCCCGAATCCACCCAAATCTTCACCAAATCTACCCCTAAACTACCAAAATCCACACCAAATCTACCTTATATGCTTTTACAATGATGTTATTGTACCAAATATCAAAAATAAAATAATTTTCTTTACGATTTCTGCGTTATTTTTTTACACATTGTGATAACAAAATAAATGATTAACAAATAATAAACAACTACATCTTCATACTGCTCAATGATGTTTTTTGTTTTGATATTTTTTACAACAACATCGATGTAACACCATATAAGGTAGATTTGGTGTGGATTTGGGATATTGAGGGGTAGATATGAATGGAATAGGGGAAATAGGTAGATTTGGGTGTTTCGTGTAACTGGTAGCAGGGCAGAGTTCCAGGATTATTTTGTATTCTTCACCTTTCCATAATGTGCTGATGATTGTTTTTATTTGCATTCCAGTGTTGTTAAGGAGTTGAGCTCGCTATGAGGCAGTGCCTTACTCATATTAGGCTTCTTATACATACAACCACAAAATCGAGTAGAAATGGGCAGTTTTCCACTACCTATAATGCCCGTTTTCATGAAAAAAGGAGGGATTACTTTTTATTATAGGAACTAAACTTCGGAGGCTTATATGTAACTAGTGGTGGTAAACCTAATAGATATAAATCACGTAAGTGCGGTAACCTTCCTTAGTAATATAAAGGTTGCATTGCACCATTGCGTTTGTGCTTCCGTGCCTAATAAAAAACATTTCTCTGCCTTACTAGTGACACAAAATGCATACTTTCGATTGCTTTTTGTTATTATTACCTATAATTCAGCCAAATGATGTATTGTGAACATTGATTAGTGTTTGTTTGGGATATTTGACGTAGACAGTAAAGCGAACGTAGAAATGGGGTAAATCTATCTGTGACGTGTCAAAATAGAACGTGACGTCATTCAACAGATTGGCTTGTTCTTACATTATACATGACCCCCTGTTTATATTGGCGGACGCTCGATCGTTTGATTGATATGTGTTTTAAAATTTTCTACGGTGGAAAATGCGCATATTTTATCTCTTGATATACATTCGTCCTATATAAAACAAAGAAGGAAAATCAATGGTGCAATGTAACCTAAATGTGAACCAGTTAATATGGGTAGGCCTAAAGTGCGAAAAGGAGTCCTTTTCGCGAAAAAGACTTTCCACTACGAAAAGGAGCCATAAAATCTATATTTGAAGCATTAAGAAAATTATTATATTTACAAACATACTAATGAAATATGTTTGCAGTAAAAAAATTAGTTAAATCAAACTTCAAATTATTTTTTTGTCAATACTTTTGTGTTTTGACTCCATTTTGACCATACGAAAAGGACTTACCGCCTACGAAAAGGAGTCATAAAATCAATATCTAAAGCTGTATACACATTAATTTTATATATTTAGAAATAGATTATTAGAATATGTTTGCTTTGAGGAAATTAGTTAAATCAAACTTTAAATGAATTTGTTGTCAATACTTTTGTTTTCTGACTTCATTTTGGCCATACGAAAAGGACTTTCCGTCTACGAAAAGGAGTCATAAAATCAATATCTAAAGCTTAATGCGTGTTGTTTTTATATATTATCAAATAGATTAATAGAATATGTTTGCATTGAAAAAATTAGTTAAATCAAACTTTAAATGAATTTGTTGTCAATATTTTAGTATATTATGACTCTCTTTTTACCGTACGAAAAGGACTTTCCTTCTGCGACTATGTCTTCATGTTCAAGCTGTTCGACTTTTATACCTACTTATTATGTAAATTACCTAAGTTCGAAACGCAATTAAATGCCCTTCATAAAATCATTAATGTGTATAGAAACAAATACACACAAACACAAAATAAACATGAAATAAAACTTATAATATTTAATTCCGTGAAGAATACTTCTGTGTTTTTATTCTGTCGTATTGCCTCACGAAAAGGAGTTTCCGCAACTGGGCTGTGCACACTTTCTTTTTCAACGGTGTAAAGATACCTTTACTGTATTGGTATATAGTCACCAAACTCTTAAGAACTGAGTAAATATATGTATTAGTAATGAATGAAATAAAAGAGGAAATTTATAAACAAACAAATGTGTGTACTATCATTTCATGGAACAAGTCTCTATTATACGAAACTTTCATATGTACTTATATATCTACTTATTCAGCATTCAAGGTCAGAGTTTGTAGTCAAGAGATTGATGCTACATCTATTGTCGTATATTTTATATATGACTTTATATTTACTTTTATACGTACTTGTTCAGTCTGTCTATATTATTTTAATTATTCACTCTGTTCATTTCAGGAGAAGGAAACGACAACAACACTGACTCATTATAGTTGTAATATTTCCAAATGTAAATTTATCTATTACATAGCATTAACATATCAATTATTTTAAACAAACATAATACAAGACACAATTAAGAAAGATGCTGGAGTGGAACGTGTATTCGTCGCTAGCATTATTGAGAGGGGATCTTTCCCCAGTTGGACAGGGATGAACAGATCTAGATTCAACAAAGTGAGCAGATCGATAAACAAAAAACTAAGTGACTACTTTCGTGAGGACTTCGTCGATGTAGGAAAGAGAATACGGTTTCCTAAACATTATAATAAAGACTTAGTTCATCCGGGATATGAAGAAGGTGGTTTAAAAATCTTGAAGTATAACATGCAACGATGTTTCGGGCGAACATTGAAACAATACCGTTAAAGTTTTGTTTTTTATATGTATAAAATATGTTGTTATAAACTATGAATAAAGAAACGATTTTGACATACACAGTATTTCTGTTACCGGATTAATGTATTATTAACTCATTACAGATTATCTACATACATGACAAAGCAAATATTAAAATCATAAAACGCATTCATGTAGTGACTTAATGTATTATACCTAATATTCTACTAACTTATTATTAACATTTGTCATCTGACATTAAATCTCTAGCTCCTCCCTCTATTGATCGAAACAACTGTGGCATTTAGTAAATAACAACCAACGATTAATAGGATTAATCCTATTACCACTCCGCATCCTAATAAACAATTAACACGTGCCATTATGAAAACCATTCAACGCACGACATCTGTGCGAATCAAGACGCGTGCCTTTTATAATTGAATCCGCATATAAGAAGTTTCAGTAATACTACATGTTTCATGTATTGATGTTTTTTATAATTGAGAATATTTAATACTTATAGGCATTCAGATAAGACTGAACTTTTAGAAAAAATATATCATTGAGAGAATTTAACCAAACAAAAGAGACACACACAGCAATATGGATTTGTTTTGTGATAATTTGTACAATAATTAATCTGTTAATTATTGATAAATATGGTTGTTTGTTATTTTAATCACTGTTGAGTTTAAAAAATCCGTTCATTATTGCTATGTGCATCTTTTAAGAAATGGAATACAAAGATACATACCTCACAGCAAATACAATCCGTTTTACATTTTTCCGAAGACACAGAACACAAATCACTACGTTTACCCATTTTTAAAATGATAGAATAGAAGAATATCTATCTTAAGTTTTTGTTTTGGCACGCCTTGTTGCACTAGGCATTTTGGCGTGCTTTTCTTATGTTGATTATACATTATATATTTCATAATCATTTTATACATAGGGGATTTATTTATTCATTCGTATTCGTTACTAGGCGGCAAGAGCTAAGCAGACGTAAGTATTGTCTATGGCGGATTACTGTATGTATATTTACTATAGTTGTTTCTATTATATTAGGGCAGGGACACCAATGAGCTTCGTAGGTATATTACTTATTAAATTGCTGTCAACAATTGTCACCAAACAATGAATTTTGATGTCCGCTATGTATAATGAACCAAAGTCGGAATTGTGGTGAAATTTTCGTTTCTGGAGGTTTTATCCCCGAACGGACGTCATAATTCGATACTACGGATGTTTTTCTATCTATCTGGGACATAACTTTCCGCTTAACATGTAATATACATAGATGGCAAGAGTGATTCAGTCAATGTAAGGACACAATTTGACGGAACTCAATTAAGAAAACACTTGCTTGATTGTTTGAATGCGGGAAAATTGACCCCATTCCCAAAAGAAAAGAAAATTAGTAGAAATGATGGCATCATAAGTCATACAGTGAAATGTGTAAAAATTGAACAATCATGTATTTGTGGAATGCCCGCATTTGTAGGCGATTTAATCCAATGTGAAGGGAAAAAATGTAAAAAGTGGTTAAACAAACAATGTGTCGGAGTAGCTGATGCTATGCAGTCTGTAAAAGGCTAAACAGTCCAGTTGATGAATAGTGATGTAATGTATTCAATAGACCTACATGTCCACATCTATATCATACATATACCATGCCTTTCTAAAGAAAAATCAACATTATATAATGTGTCATAAATGAAAAAATCATGTTATTAAATTCTTCTTATTCATGCTTTTTTTGTATATGGAATAAAATAATATACGATAATACGGGTTGTGTTTGTTATTTATTTGCTTTTGAAATACACATATGCTTAAGTATACAAATAAATAGGTATGTCTCCATTGTTAACAGGTGTAACACGTTATAAACATTATATTTAGAGGGTGGAAACTAATTTGGTGTTTTGAGATATGATTAAAAAAAAATTCCAGCGTTCGTTTGAAATTTCCAACAGCAGGGTACACAATCTAAATATACATTTTGGTACCCTTATTTACAAAATAATAAAGTTGATTTTTTTTAAATCATATTTAGAATGAGTCATTTTACACATAACCAATGTGAAAAATACAATTAGAATTTGATAATTAGTTTGTAATAATGGTTTAAAGACGAGCCCGGCGTTTCTAAAACGGAGCCCGGCGTTTTCAATTTCATGCAAATACACCAATACAAACATCAAAAACATGATTTTTTTTAAATATTTTTATCATTACCCTTTATTTAATCATATACCAACACACCAAATTAGTTTTCACAATCTAAATATAATGTTTTGATTACAAAATATAATTTTACATTTAACACCTCCTACCCGAGACCGGTATAACCGTCTTTTACCGGTCACCGATTTTATGGCTCTTTTCTTAGCGGAATCTCCTTTTCGCGAAAAGGACTCCTTTTCGCACTTTACCGAGTTAATATAGTGGAGTTACCTCCCTTAGTAAACATTTCACCATTTACAAATTGATCTTGTAGAAAGTTCTGCTCCTGTTTGATATCTGAATTTAAATCAGAGATAATTCAATTGATGATTGATGGACATTTGAATATTGTTCGCATCAAACTATAAACGCATACAATCAGCGACAAGGTACGAACTTTCTTTTAGATTGTTTACTTTAATCTGAGACAAAAAAGTCATATTGACCCTTACCAAAAATATATGCTTCTGGCGACTATTTGCTGCAACTCTGCGGCAAACACTGCTGCAAAGCTGCGGCAGACAAGTTTGCGGCAATGTTGCGGTATACTTTTACCCTGCAAATGAGGTCTGCGGCAAAGTTGCAGCAAACAAATATGCAAATGAGCTACTGGTGATTTTCTGGCGATGTTCACCGCAACTTTGCAGCAGACCTCATTTGCATGGTAAAAGTGTACTGCAACTTTGCAGCAAACTTCATTTTTGCATAACACTTTTAGCTATAATCTTCTGGTGATGTTTTGGCGATGTTCACCGCAACTTTGCAGCAGACCTCATTTGCATGGTAAAAGTGTACTGCAACTTTGCAGCAAACTTCATTTTTGCATAACACTTTTAGCTATAATCTTCTGGTGATGTTTTGGCGATGTTTGCCGCAGACCTCATTAACATGCATTTACATAGTAAAAGTCAGCGGCAACTTTGCAGCAAACTTCATTTGCATAAAATGTGTCTGCAATGTTCCGGCGATGCTTGTGGTGAAGTTTGCTGCAAAGTTGTGGCAGTGTTCGCCAACACATCGCGGCAAACTTTTTCAAAATAAATAATGGACTGAAATTATGAAATAGAACAATGGTGCGCCGTTTAAAAAAATATAAATATTATGCAGAATTCATACTGTAAATTAAAATTCTGGCATACAAATTTATCCTAATCCCTAATTTACAAAGTTGACAAAGCCATACAATAATAAATTCCATCCAGACAGGCGTAAAATGCAAATGCTCATTTTCATGGAAATGACAAAGACTCCTAACTTTCATTCAAATATTACTCTCATTCACATAGGAATGTCAAATGTTGTCTTTTTCCACTTTACTCCCATTTTTATTGAGATGTCAAGCGTTGTCATTTCTGCATTACTCCCATTTTCATGGAGATGTCGAGCGCTGTCATTTCTGCATTACTCCCATTTTCATGGAGATGTCGAGTGCTGTCATTTCTGCATTACTCTCATTTTCATGGCGATTTCGAGTGCTATCATTTCTGTATTACTCCCATTTATATGGAGATGTCGAGCACTGTCATTCCTGCATTACTCCCATTTTCATGGAGATGTCGAGTGCTGTCATTTCTGCATTACTCTCATTTTCATGGAGATTTCGAGTGCTATAATTTCTGTATTACTCGCATTTTCATGGAGTAGTCGAGCGCTGTCATTCCTGCATTACTTCCATTTTCATGGAGATGTCAAGTGCTGTCATTTCTGCATTACTCTCATTTTCATGGAGATGGCGATCGCTGTCATTCCTGCCTTACTCCCATTTTAATGGAGATGTCGAGTGCTGTCATTTCTCCATTACTCTCAGTTTCTTGCAGAGGTCGATCGCTGTCATTCCTGCATTACTCCCATTTTCATAGAGATGTCGAGCGCTGTCATTTCTGCATTGCTCTCATTTTCATGGAGATGTATATCGCTGTCATTCCTGCATTACTCCCATTTTCATGGAGATGTCGAGCGCTGTCATTTCTGCATTGCTCTCGTTTTCATGGAGATGTCGATCGCTGTTATTCCTGCATTACTCCAATTTTCATGGAGATGTCGAGCGCTGTCATTTCTGCATTACTTTCATTTTCATAGATATGTCGAGCGCTGTCATTTCTGCATTAGGCCAAATAAAATTATACCTGTGTTTACTGTAACATTGCTGAAAAAAATAGCTTAGGTAGGTAGGCATTTTATTTTATTTTTTTTATTTTATTTTTTGGCGAAGTTACATTTAAGGTGGCGATGAGCTTTGATGAATGGGAAAATGTGGTATTTTAAGAACTACAATAGAAACAGTATGAAATTGTGTATGTTTTATTGTTTCCAAAAAGGCATGGCAACAATTGGCTCTTTTCCCAATCACTTGCAATTATGCAAAGGGGTAAGACAGTTAAATTTATTTTTCGCAAGTCCGGAAGAGGGTCAGTTCCAACCGCAGGATAATGAGCGCATGAGTCGGCCGTGAACGCGTGCACATAATTTTTTTTTTTTTTTTTTTTTTTTTCATAAAAAAAAGGAGGCGGGGTGTTTTCAGAGGGTCGGTCGGGTTACAGTAAACTCAGGTATAATTTTATTTAGCCTTACTCCCATTTTCATAGAGATGTCGAGCGCCATCATTTCTGCATTAATCTCATTTTCATGGAGATTTCGAGCGCTGTCAATTCTATATTAATCCCATGTTCATGGAGATGTCGAGCGCTGTAATTCCTGCATTACTCCCACTTTCATGGAGATGTCGAGCACTGTCATTTCTGCATTACTCCTGTTTTCATAGAGATGTCGAGCGCTGTAATTTCTGCATTTATCCCATTTTCTTAGAGATGTCGAGCACTGTCATTTTTAGCTCGACTATTCGAAGAATAAGAGAGCTTATGTAATCACCCCGGGGTCGGCGTCGGCGTTGGCGTTGGCGTCGGCGTCCCACATCAAGGTTTGCGTGTAAGCTGTGTTTACAAGTCTATATCTCTTACATTTCTTATCCTACCACAACCAAATTTGTTCATGGGCTTCCTTGTAGCATTATCTTAAGGGCTGCATAAGCAATTTTGGTTCCTGTAACCCATGGGCTCCCATGGAACCCAAGTTATGATAGCCCATAAAATGTGCCCCATTTCACATCAAATTTTGCGTGTAAGCTGTGTTTACAAGTCTATATCTCTTACAATTCTTACCCTAGCAGAACCAAATTTGGCCATTAGCTTCCTTATAGCATTATCTAAGGGCTGCTTAAGTAATTTAGGTTCCTGTAACCCCTGGGCTCCCATGGAACCCAAATTCTGATAGCCCATAAAATATGTCTGTTTCACATCAAATTTTGCGTGTAAGCTGTGTTTACAGGTCTATATCTCTTACATTTTTTGTCCTAGCTGAACTAAATTTTGGAATTGGTTTCCTTATAGTATGTTGTAAAGGGTTGGATAAGTAATTTTGTCTTCTGCAAATTCTGGGCTCCTATGGAACCCAAATTGTGATGGCCCATAAAATGGGCAATAAAGGCAGATCTAGGTTTGCATGTAAGCATATATATATCTATAATTTTGGTTTGGGATTTGTTACAGCATTATGCATCTTATTACTTCACCCATATTTGGGCATGGGCTCCCTCCTCTCCCCCCCCCCCCCTCCCCCCACTCTCTACCCCCGCCCCCACTCCCCTCCACACTTTTTTTTATTTTTATTTATTTTTTTACATATTTCTGTGTTGTTTTAGTCAATTCTTACACATATATGTTGCAACCCTCCCCGCCCCCCTGCCCCTCACCCAATCACCCCCACCCCTCACCCCGCCCCAGACTTGAAACTTTTTTTTTTTTTTTTTTACATATTTCTGTGTTGCTTATGTCAATTCTTACACATGTATGTTGCAACCCTCCCCGCCCCCACCGCCTCTCACCCCATTCCCCCCCCACCCCCGATCCCCCCCCACCCCGCCCCAGACTTGAAACTTTTTTTTTTTTTTTTTTTTTACATATTTCTGTGTTGCTTTTGTCAATTCTTACACATGTATGTTGCAACCCCCAACCCCCCTGCCTATCACCCCACCCACCACGCCCCACACTTGAATTATTTTTTTTATTTATTTTTAAAAATATTTCTGTGTTGTTTTAGTCAATTCTTACACATATGTTGCAACCCTCCCTGCCCACCCCCCACCCCCCCTCAACCCGCCTCTCACCCCCGCCCCAACCCCACCCCAGACTTGATTTTTTTTTTTTACATATTTCTTTGTTGTTTTAGTCAATTCTTACACACATATGTTGCCCCCAAACGCACTCCCGCCTCTCACCCCATCACCCCCACCTCGCCCCAGACTTGAAACTTTTCTTTTTTTTTACATATTACTTTGTTGTTTTAGTCAATTTTTACACATATATGTTGCCCCATCCACCCCCCTCCCCCACAATCCACTCCTGCCTCTCACCTCACCCCCGCCCCACACACCCCCACCCCACCCCAACCCACCCCCACTTGAAACTATTAATTTTTTTTTACATATTTCTGTGTTGCGTTTTTCAATTCTTACACATATATGTTGCAACCCCCCCCCCCACCCCCCCCCCCACACCACCCCTCTCACCCCATTCCGCCCCACACTTGGATTTTTTATTTTTTTTTACATATTTCTTTATTGTTTTAGTCAATTCTTACACATATATGTTGCCCCCTCCCCCCGCCCCCACTTCAATGTTTTTTTTTTTTTACATATTTCTGTGTTGCTTTTGTCAATTCTTACACATATATGTTGCCCCATCTTCATATTTTTGTGTTGTTTTGGTGATTTATTACATAGCTTCTTACACATAAATGTTGCCCTCACCACCCCCACTCCCCCCACCATCCACCCCCGCCTCTCTCCCAGCCCCACCCCGTCCCCCACTCAAAACTCGATTTTTTTTTTTATTTTTTTTTTTTAACATATTTCTGTGTAGTTTTGGTCAATTCTTACACATAGTTATGTTGTGCTCCCAACCCCACCCCACATTGTTGTAGCCTTTTTTCTGATGGTATATACTAGATATAAATTTATTATTCTCCGAAAAATCGAATAGTCGAGCTGCGCTGTTCTCCGACAGCTCTTGTTTGCATTACTCTCATTTTCATGGAGATGTTGAGCGCTGTCATTTCTGCATTACTCCCGTTTTTTTGTAGAGATGTCGAGCGCTGTCATTCCTTAATTACTCCCATTTTCATAGAGATGTTGAGCACTGTCATTTGTGTATTACTCTCGATCATTTTCATAAAGGTGTCGAGTGCTGTCATTTCTGCCTTACTCCCATTTTCATAGTGATGTCTATCACTGTCATTTCTGCCTTACTCCCATTTTCATAGTGATGTCTATCACTGTCATTTCTGCCTTACTCCCATTTTCATAGTGATGTCTATCACTGTCATTTCTGCCTTACTCCCATTTTCATAGTGATGTCTATCACTGTCATTTCTGCCTTACTCCCATTTTCATAGTGATGTCTATCACAGTCATTTCTGCCTTACTCCCATTTTCATAGTGATGTCTATCACTGTCATTTCTGCCTTACTCCCATTTTCATAGTGATGTCTATCACTGTCATTTCTGCCTTACTCCCATTTTCATAGTGATGTCTATCACTGTCATTTCTGCCTTACTCCCATTTTCATAGTGATGTCTATCACTGTCATTTCTGCCTTACTCCCATTTTCATAGTGATGTCTATCACAGTCATTTCTGCCTTACTCCCATTTTCATAGTGATGTCTATCACAGTCATTTCTGCCTTACTCCCATTTTCATAGTGATGTCTATCACAGTCATTTCTGCCTTACTCCCATTTTCATAGTGATGTCTATCACTGTCATTTCTGCATTACTCCCATTTTCATTGAGCGCTGTCATTTCTGTATTACTCCATTTTTCATAGAGATGTCGAGCGCAGTTATTTCTGCATTACTCTCATTTTCATGGAGATGTCGAGCGCTGTCATTTCTGCATTTCTCCTTTTCTGGATATCTTAGAATCACAACCAGACCCTGGACAGACACACAAACGTAAATATACACATTTACCTCTGGAGGTCAGGGGTTTTGAAGATGAAAAACTTGCTATTTTGCGACATATAAAAATAAAACAGTTAATATAAACTTACAATATACAGGTGTGGAACATCGTCTTCAGAATATTCACTCAAACTAAACTCATTCAAATCCATTATTTTACATTGACACAATTTCATTGAAAAATAGTACACATAACATCCCTTGTCTATACAGCTACATGATAACTGGCTATATTTATGCAAAAATACCACAATTTCATGAACACATATGTTTCTAATAGTATAACCTCTACATGATACTGCATGATACTGCTTCAGATCAAAGGAAATTGCATTATACCTGGTAATAATAATTAACTGACCCAGTGATCAAGTTTATTCAGCATTTTTTTCACTCTGTCATAAATTGGGTGTTTCTACATGACTGTACACTTATATTTTCCTGATATTAGCATTAATTATCTTTGTCATTAATTACTTTTAAATACATTTTATTTAAAGTATGTGTGCTTAAATTTCAAAGCAGATATAAATTTGTATATTTGTTAAATTTGTAGATAGTTACTATATATATAATAATTCAGAATGACTTAAACTAATAAATTGGCTTGTCATCATGTTATAAATGCAAATTAATATTGCATTTTGCACTTGGGACACAATTTTAATTGTTCTCAGGTTTTAAATGTTGATGTTGTCATGGTGTTTTGTATTTAAAAATGTTCTTGCAACACAATAATAAATATTTTGCTTATTCTGAAAAAAATAAGGTTCCACTAGAAATGTATATTTAGCAAAATTACTCGTTCAAGTGTTCCTTTGGCATAACATTTCATTTAGTAATAAGTAACACAGAAATAATATTTTTTTTATAAAGCTTAAGTTTTGCGATGATGTTTTGGCGAACAGAGATACAGCAGATCAGAATGGAAAAGTTTGTCGTGATGTTGTGGCGAATAAAGGAACGGCAAATCTGAACTGAACTGGTGTTTGCGGCAACATCACCGCTAGTGGCGAACACTGATGAACAATTAATAATTGTTCTGGCGAGCAAACTTGCAGCAACCTTGCAGCAAACCTTCTCATTTGGTACGGGGAGCCCTATGACCTTACCAGCCCTTTATACGATTTTGATATTTCACCTGTCTGTACAGCCACACAAAAAAAAAAGAAAAAAAAGAAGGATTTTAGGGTCGGAGAATGCTCGGATTAACAGAGCCCTGCTTTAATAGATTTGTGCAGATATGTTACGATATATCTGTGATGAACATTGAAACATATACATGTACTTTGATGTAGGTTCCTGGCTATATGCATTAAATATCACACTATTACCAGCAACATATGCAAATGGATAAAACCACAAGTTGTTACAAATTGACCATGACGAACTGTTACTGTTTGTTACCTGTTTATGTTTTATTAAACGAGAATTATAATTTGAATATTGATCCATATGCATCTTTATGTGAGGAAGCTATCCAGCTGGCATACGGAACGTCGGTGGTTCTGCCCAGGTACCCGCCCCTGCACGAAAATTGCCCGGAGTGGCACCTTGGGTCTTCCTCCACCAGTGCCAGGAAGCTGGAAAGTCGCCATTTGAACTTAGCTTTCGGTGCGACTATAAAATCTAATTCAGTTCATTTCAATTGAATATTGATCGTATCAACTATAAACGCATGCACTAAAGAGTCAAGACGGCTTACTATAAAGTGTTGTTTTGCTGTTTCTCTACCTACCCACGAAAAAGGGCCCTACCCACAACTTTTTAAAGCAATTCGTTAACATTATTTCGTTGTTTGTTGCTATCTTCAGTATTTTTTCTTTAATTGCTGAAGGTATTTATAGACAGTCACTTGCAAAAAAAATACATAAATAAATAAATCACCTACCCAGCCAGCCAGCCAGCCAGCCACACACCCACCAACTCACCCACTTATGAAATCAAGGGTCGGGAAACAGCAAAAATATTTTAAGGATAGCCCAACGACAGTGTATGCATTTTTTTTGATTGTTCACGTTAATAGTTATACCCATGTTTTTGAAAAAACAACAGGGGTATATTAAAATCTTCTCCATTTGTCCTTCCGTTACCATATCTCCTCCTAAACTACTGAACGGAATTCAACCAAACTTAGGGTATGACTTCACCAAATGATGACGGCTTGCAAGAGCAACACTATTTTTGACTCCACACCCATGAGGCCCTCAGGGTTCGAGCGGGGCGGGTTGAAAGGTCAAATACACTAAAAGTCCAATTAAACTGTCATATTGCCATGTTTTTACATAGAACTTGGTATATATATATATATGGTTATGATGATCGGATACCACTGTATACATTTGTTTTCTCCTGTGTCACGGGTGGGACTTGGGGAAGGGGCATCATATACACTAATCATTTTATTACGGGGTTGTTCTTTTTCCATACTTCTGCACATTAATTGGTATAAAACGTCATCTGTTTATTCTAACAGGTGTTATTTTCAATTAAACGATATACACCTGAGCTATTACAAAGGGAATTGCAGTGACCATGCTACAATATGTAAATGTATAACAAAGGTTGACTGAAGACATATTTAAGTATTTAAATCCAGTATTGTAAAAACAGGTAATTTCGAAGTGCATCAGCATAACGTCCCAAACCACCTACATTTTTGTTATTAAAGCAAACCTAGGTCCTTAATGTTTTACGTTCAACTGATAGCCTGTGATAAATAATCCCAACTGAAAACTAGATTTCCACGATGTATTGAGTTGCTATGAGGTCTACAAAACATGCAATGATTTCATATGAGCTGTTACCGTGTTTTACCTGGTAACAAGGCATGATTATCACTTTAAATAAAAATGTGTACTGTTGATCAGTCAATAGTAATGAATGCATGTCTATTAATGATTCATCTATACTTCTGTGAGAATCTCTTGGTATATAAACCTGAACTGTTACAAAATATCAACCTGATTATGAGATTTATTTTGTTCCAGAAACCACACTGAGACGACATTACATGCAGCCGTTTCGGAGTATGTGCAGGAAAGGGTTTACAAAGGAAAATTATCTTATCAGACACATGGACATACATACAGGCGACAGACCATATAAGTGTAGCATTTGCAGTAAAGAATTTACCGAGTCTGGCAATCTTACAAAACCATACAAGTGTAGCATTTGCAGTAAAGGATTTACAGCATCATGCAATCTTAAAGCACGCATACATACAGGCGAGAAACCATACAAGTGTGGCATTTGCAGTAAAGGATTTACAGCATCATGCAATCTTAAAGCACACATGCGCATACATACAGGCGAAGCACCATATACATGTAGCGTGTGTAGTAAAGGATTTAACGAGTCAAGCCATCTTAAAGCACACATGAGCATACATACAGGCGAGACACCTTATAAGTGTAGTGTTTGCAGTAAAGGATTTACCGAGTCGGGCAGTTTTACAAAACACATGCGCATACATACAGGTGAGAAACCATATAAGTGTAGCGTTTGCAGTAAAGGATTAACCCAGTCGGGCAGTCTTACAAAACACATGCGCATACATACAGGCGAGAAACCTTATAAGTGTAGAATTTGCAGTAAAGGATTTACCGAGTCGGGCAGTCTTACAAAACACATTCGCATGCATACAGGTGAGAAACCATATAAATGTAGCATTTGCAGTAAAGGATTTGCCGAGTCGGGCAGTCTTACAAAACACATTCGCATGCATACAGGCGAGAAACCATATAAATGTAGCGTGTGTAGTAAAGGATTTAACGAGTCAAGCCTTCTTAAAGTACACATGTGCATACATACCGGCGAGACACCTTATAAGTGTAGCGTTTGCAGTAAAGGATTTACAGCATCATCCTATCTTAAAGCACACATTCGCATACATACAGGCGAGAAACCATATAAATGTAGCGTGTGTAGTAAAGGATTCAACGAGTCAAGCCATCTTAAAGCACACATGCGCATACATACAGGCGAGACACCTTATAAGTGTTGCATGTGCAGTAAAGGATTTACCGTGTCGGGCAATCTTACAAAACACATGCGCATACATAAAGTCGAGAAACCATAAAATGAAGCGTTTGCGATAAAGGATTTACATCATCATGCAATCTAAAAAGACACATGCGCATACTTACAGGAAACATCGTATGCAGTAAGAGATTTACCTTGTTATGCAACCTTAAAAGACACACACTTACATACACGAGAGACCCAATATCACGTATAGCAAGTTCAGCATGGAGCGATCTAACATTACGTATACATAAATCTCTAACTAATATTACTGATCCACCATATATATGACGGTCGATTTGTTGTGTCCATATATACTTTGACGAAGTTCTGAGAAGTTTGGTAACAATTACCCAAGATAGAATCATGACAGCATTATTTTCGTGAAATGTTGCTATTCCATTGGGGTATGACTAGATATAGAAAAGGGCCATTTTCACAGAAAAGGACAGAAAAGGGTTTGGTGACACAGAAAAGGGCCGATTAAATGCACAATTTTAACTTGTGTTGATTAAAAAGTTATTTAAAACGTTTATTAGTGATAATAAACACGATTGACAGTGAAAAAAAAAAAAAAAAAAATTGTTGATGTTAATATCATAAATATATGTTCACATGCTACTGCTACTGGACAGAAAAGTGTTTGTGCGGCACAGATAAGGGCCGATTAAATGCACAATTTTAACTTGTGTTGATTAAAAAGTTATTTAAAACGTTTATTAGTGATAATAAACACGATTGACAGTGAAAAAAAAATAAAAAAAATTATTTTTGATGTTAATATCATAAATATATGTTCATATGCTACTGGACAGAAAAGTGTTTGTGCGGCACAGAAAAGGGCCGATTAAATGCACAATTTTAACTTGTGTTGATTAAAAAGTTATTTAAAACGTTTATTAGTGATAATAAACACGATTGACAGTGAAAAAAAAATAAAAAAATATATATTTTTGATGTTAATATCATAAATATATGTTCACATGCTACTGCTACTGGACAGAAAAGGGTTTGTGCGGCACAGAAAAGGGCCGATTAAATGCACAATTTTAACTTGCGTTGATTAAAAAGTTATTTAAAACGTTTAATAGTGATAATAAACACGATTGACAGTGAAAAAAAAAATATCATTAATATCATTAATATATGTATTAATATACAAAAATGCAAATAAAGAGAGCGTTTTGTTACAGATGGATAAATAAATAAATGTTATATCTTCAAAATGAATTTACTTTTTTTTTTTAATTTATTTATTTATCCATCTGCATCCAGGCCACACCACGAGGAGGCGCTCTTATCATGGCCCGCCCGTTCCATCTTCTATATACAATATTTGCATCTTATTTACAGTCGGCGTGTAACACACTAGGTATGGTTAAAACCACCCATTACCGACGTTCACAGTCTATATACAATATTTACATCTTATTTACATTCTGCGTGTAACACACTAGGTATGGTTAAAACCACCCATTACCGACGTTCACATTCTATATACAATATTTGGCCTGGATGCAGATGGATAAATAAATAAATTTAAAAAAAAGTAAATTCATTTGATGATATAACATTTATTTATTTATCCATCTGTAACAAAACGCTCTCTTAATTTGCATTTTTATATATTAATACATATATCAATCGTGTTTATTATCACTATTAAACGTTTTAAATAACTTTTTAATCAACACAAGTTAAAATTGTGCATTTAATCGGCCCTTTTCTGTGCCGCACAAACCCTTTTCTGTCCAGTAGCAGTAGCATGTGAACATATATTTATGATATTAACATCAAATTATTTTTTTTAAATTATTTTTCACTGTCAATCGTGTTTATTATCACTAATAAACGTTTTAAATAACTTTTTAATCAACACAAGTTAAAATTGTGCATTTAATCGGCCCTTTTCTGTGCCACCAAAACCTTTCTGTCCTTTTCTGTGAATTCAGCCCTTTTCTATATCTAGTCATACCGATTCCATTGAGCATAACTATTGAATTACTGTACCGTGTAGTTCGTGATGATTGTATGGACACACAAAAAAAGCGAAGCCAATAAGTGAGAAAAAAAAAGATTGATGGCTGAAATGGATAATTATGCGTGGATAAAACAGGGAAGAGCTTCTCGAATTAAAATACAAGATATCAAAGTGCAGGAAATTAAAATATTCCGTGGTAGAGCATGATATGCAAAGCGATAAAAAGACTACTGTCCGGTTCTGTCTGACTTTGCTTGGTGATTTCAAAATGTTTTAATTATTAGTTATTTATAAAGAGGAGACTGGGGATTAAAATAATCTGACCTACAGTATATACAAAATATTACCTTCGTTGAATTGATAAACTGGATAGATAAGTAGTATAGATAATCAGGATTTCGGCGACTTTTGTCCGAGCGGGGCTTAATCAAGCTGTTTGTATAGTTGCAGAGGCTTCTGGTAGCAAGCCTACCATCGCCATTTGGAGTTTGCTTATTTACCTTAAGGGTAGCTGGAGACAACTTGATAATTGCTACCCCATTTTTCCTGGGCAGAACCAGTACTGTGTATATCCCGCCGTCCGTAAGAATAGACATTTTCTCACGTATAAGTCGAGCTCCGAGTGGGAATCGAACAGCAAAGCCCAAAGAAATTGATCGTGCACTATGTCAATAAACCTATACCGTTCACTAAATCATTGCATGAATACATTCTTCTGTGTTTTTGTGTAAAGCACAAGCAGTTGGATAAGTATATTTCGAAACTGTTTTTCAATGTCATTAGTCTGAAGGCGAATCTACCGACGACTACGTTATGGCTATGACTAATGCCCTCAATCTGAACTTAAAAATTGAGGCGATCGACATGTCCCACCGTGTGGGAAAGCCTAACCCTTCTAGGCCGCGCGCGATCATTGTAAAGTTTGATACTTATCGTTCCAGGCAGAAATTATACCGGTCTCGTACACAACTGAAGGCCAAGGGTTATAATGAAGTTTTCGTGAACGAGTTCTTAATGCGATATAGAAGTTCCCTTCTTTTCAAGGCACGCCAGTGTGTAAAATCCGGTTCACTGTTGAGCGCGTGGTCAGCAGATGGAAACGTTCTCGTTAAAGACCATTCGCTCAAAGTACACCGCATAGTGTCTGATGCAAGTCTGTTGCCATTTTGTGGATAGTAACTTTGCGGAACACTATACTTTTCATTCGACCGATTATATTATCTACCTGGAGATATATAGTGTATGAGCAATACTGCGTTATCGACTACTATAGTGTTTGATATATAATCCATTATTCGTGTGCCGCTCATTCATCGAGTAATGTTGACATAACTCGTTTAGTATACGGATTTTTATCATATTTATGTTTTGATCTATCAAGTGTACGCTTATATATTATTACGCAATATGATAGCTGAACACATGTCTCTTTTGTCATTAAACAGGGATGTGCCAAGTACGGTTACTTATGATGTTTTAGTCATGATGATGACTATTAGTATTTGTTGCGAATGATTATGATAATTATGATAAATGACATCAAAGCCACTTATCACGACTAATGCCGTCGATGCTGATAAACTATGATTAGCTAAAGTATCTATTCAATTGATACTGGTGATTAATGACTAATATGATGACAATAAGATAAAGATAAGGCACCTGATGCTTAGCCATGGCTTAGATGTTGATACGATAATTGAATAAGATTATTACGATAATTGAATAAGTCGTCTTGCATTTACCGTGTGATATGTGGACGCATTAAATTATGCATGTTTGAACTATTAATTGTATGCACTATTAGTAACTTTATGTTTTACACAACTTATTATAGTACCGCAACAACCACGATGTTTGAGCTGATGATTCTCACTAATTACTGTCGTTGATTTGTCATAATGATGTCGACTATTTATTAGTGTGGTGATGATAATCAAATCAACAGTGATGATGTTGATATACTATTATGTGTATAATTAGTTATATACGTCTAGCGTAGATTAGAAAGTGTTTTCCACTTATGGTGATTTTGATTAGTCATACAAATAACTATTATGTATATGTGATGATGATATTGGTAACAACAATGATGTGAGTGATACAATACGTTAAAGACGAGTAGTTATAAATAAACTAGTTTGTCATAATTATGATGTAATACTAAAACTTTCATTAGAGACGCTGATGATGCTTATTATGGGGATACGACAGATATGATGTGCACAACTGATGTTCAAAAGACAAACTGATGTTTATGTGATATGATGAGATGATTTATCATTATCAATTACTTTTATGATTAGAGGTTAGAGGTTGGTTACGATTGTACGATATTGATGATGATGATGATGATGATGGTAAAACATGATGACTAGTTATAGTGTAGATCAGTCGTAATGCGGATCCACTATTTCAACATTCCCTCGGGATGTTGATGATTTATTATGTCCATCCGACTTGTATGAAAAGTTATATTATTATCGATATCAAACATACAGATAATCATGTTGAACAGTTACTTATGTTGATTAGATGATATACTTGTTATCACACCTGTGAATAGTTATTATTATGATTAGAGGGTATGCAGATGGTGACAATGCCTTGTAGTTTTTGATGGTGTTAACGATGTTGGTTGATTAGATGATATACTTGTTATCACACCTGTGAATAGTAATTATTATGATTAGAGGTTATGCAGATGGTGACAATGCCTTGTAGTTTTTGATGGTGTTAACGATGTTGGTGTTACGATGTTGGTCATGTTGTTCAGATATGATACTGATTAATTATTACTTGCGGCCTTGTTAACGGCATTGAAGGTGTCATTAAGCATGCAGATAATATGTTTTCGTGTAGAAGAAATTGTTATGGCGTTGTATATTACCATGTTAGCTATCTCAATCGTCTTCTTTGTTAATGTTTACGTGTAAATTTATATTATCCTGATGTATGCACCATTCCTAAGCTACTCCAAACTACCTCCTGTTTTTCTTTCCCTTTTACATCCGCTATGTTTTTTTCATTTCTACTTTTTTTCACTAGCACATTCGCTCTTCCTCTTTTCATTCGCACGGAAGACATGTCCTTGGTTTATGTATACTCTTTCGAGCAGAGCCTCGAGAATGTTCGGTGTCCGTTTACGCTTACACTGTATATCGACATGCTGACGACAGTCTTGCTCCTGTTTCTAGTATTGACAATTACATAAACCGTTCTAGAGACAATGCTGTCGTCGTTGTGTCGACCTACAGATTCAATCAAAGTATGTTTTGTGTTAGCTTGCACCTCCTTCTTCTCCTCCAAATATATGTTCCTCTCTGTGCTTGCAATCAATTTTATTCAACATGTACACAACTGAAAAATTGCATCGCTTGATAAAAGACCATACACACGCCTAATCACAGGTAAAACGTATCTGGAAAATAATTATTTTGTAAAATGCACCATGTTTGATTTTTATATCATAACGTTAATAACTTGGCTATTTACAATTCTTCAAATGGCAGGCGACGTTCATCCAAATCCTGGCCCGATTCCTGGCCCAGATAGCGCTAACACTTCATCTAGCTCAAACTATACCCATGACAGTACGTCACTTTTTCTATCCGATTCCTTAAACTTCTCACACAATCTGTCGATTATACATTACAATGTACAAAGCATTCTAGCAAAGATGGATCTTTTAAAAACGGAGCTTTACCAATTCGATATATTAACTTTTTCCGAAACCGGGTTAAATAATTCGGTTGATACGAATGACCTCACTTTTCCGTCTTTCCACACACCTGAACGTAAGGACCGTCTCAGTGATAGTCATGGCGGTGTTATGGTATGCATCAAAAACTCTCTTCATCATGTCCGTAGAAAAGACCTCGAACTCAACCACCTTGAATGTATTTGGATAGAGCTTTGTCTGAACAAAAAACGATTATTGTTAGGAACATTTTATAGACCACCTAATTCCGACGCTTTTTACAATAGTAGTATAGAAGACTCAATCAAGCTTGCAGTTGATACAGGCATTAAGGATATTATAACTGAGGGTTTCAACTTCAATATGCTTTCTCAACAAACCACACGAAAAGTTAACTCACTCTGTCAACAATTTGGCCTTGAACAGGCAATTAAGGACGCAAATCATTTTACCGAGACATCGGCTTCTCTTATTGATCTCCTTCTTGTTTCCGAAACAAATAGTCTAATTACTAGTGGAGTTACCGTGCCTTTTCTAGACCAGGACACACGTTATCATTGTCCAATCTACGGAATTTTTAAGTTCAAAAAGCCACAGGCAAAATCATTTACACGGCGGATTTGGTTATATGAACAAGGCGATTATAATCGCATGAGAGATCATGCTACAATGACTAACTGGAACGACGTAATCCACGATGATATCAATATATATGCACTTAATATAACACACAAGATTATTGACTTGAGTAACCAGTTCATTCCCAATAAGACCGTCCGAATACGGCTTTACGAGCTTCGTGGATAATTAATAACATCAAACGCCAAATCAGTGCTAGAAAACGTGCCTATAAAAAAGCTAAACAAACCAAATCTGAATACCATTGGAACAAATTTAAATTGTTACGTAATAAAGTTATTTTAGAAATTCGTACCTCCAAGCAACTATGCTTTGATAATATTGCAAATAAATTAACAACTATAAATACTTCATCCAAGGATTGGTGGAAAACTCTCAAATCACTTATAAAACCTAGCGAAAAATCATCATTACCTCCCCTCAACAATAACGGTTCCATAATTACAGATGATTATGAAAAGGCAAATATCTTGAATTACTTCTTCCAAAATCAAACTTTATTGAACGACAACAATACCGATCTTCCCAACTTCGAACAAGTCATTACACATTCTACACTCGATACACTTACGCTGCTAGCTGATGAGGTTCACCAGGTCCTACTATCACTACCTTCCGGGAAAGCAACTGGTCCAGACGAAATAAACAATCGGGTTTTGCGGGAAGTTGCTTACGAGCTCTTTGTCCCACTATGTGATCTCTTTAATAAATCAATTGTTTTAGGCATTTTCCCAGATATTTGGAAAGAGTCCTTTGTATGTGCAGTGTTTAAAGCAGGTGATCCATCACAGGTAAATAATGTAGGCCTATTTCGCTTTTGAGTGTCATTGATAAAGTTTTTGAAAGACTACTTTTCAAACATATTTTCAATTTCTTAAGAGATGCTAACTTTCTTTCTGCTTTTCAATCAGGATTCATGCCTGGCGGTTCTACTAACCAACTCACATACTTGTACAACTCATGCTGTCAGGCAATTGACGCCGGAAAGGAAGTCCGGGTAGTATTCTTTGATATAAGTAAAGCATTTGATCGTGTTTGGCACAAAGGTCTCTTGTTTAAACTCAAGGCTGCTGGTATTTCTGGTCATATTTTTAAACTTATTGCTGACTGTCTTAGTAACAGACGACAACGTGTGGTTATTCCTGGGCAAAAATCTAAATCGAACAAAATGAACGCCGGTGTTCCACAGGGTTCTATTTGGGCCCCCTTCTCTTCCTTGTATATATTAATGACATTGTTTCAAATATTAATTCAAACATTCGTTTATTTGCTGACGATACAAGTTTGTACCTTATTATTGACAAGGATAGTGACGTCATAAATACTGCGAATATAATTAATCAGGACATCCAAAAAATAGTTGAATGGGCGGAGAAATGGCTAGTAACTTTCAACCCTTCTAAAATTAAATCCATGTTAATATCTCGCAAAAGAAACCCACCTCATCACCCACCCCTTGTAATTTCAAATGAACAAATATCTGAAGTATCCTCCCACAAACACCTTGGTATCAATCTCTCGAATGACTGTTCCTGTCATTCACACATTGAATATGTAAAAGATAAGGCATGGAAACGCATTAATATCATGCGTAAATTCAAATTTCAGCTTGATCGGTAATCTTTAGAAGTTATTTACACTTCTTTCATCAGACCTCTATTAGAATATGGTGACGTCATCTGGAACAATTGTGTGAAAAACAAGACCTTGATAAAATCCAAAACGAAGCTGCACGTATAGTCATAGGGGCAACACAATTGGTATCTATCCACGACCTTTACAAAGATATTGGTTGGGAAACACTTGAGACTCGAAGAAGTAAACACAAACTTATACATTTATATAAAATGGTCAATAGTGCAACTCCTCCTTATCTTACATCACTAGTACTCCCTATGGTCAGTGCAGCATCAAATTATAGGTTAAGAAATTCAGATGACTTCCAAGTACCATTCACTCGTACACAATTATATTCAACTTCTTTCCTACCTTCTGCTATTCGAGAATGGAACAATCTCCCTGTTGATGCACGTAACTCCAGCTCTATTATTACCTTTAAGCAACACCTCAATCGTGACAAAAATTCAAATTCCTAAATATTATTGCACGGGAAATAGAAGAGCACAGATACTCCATGCACGCTTACGAACAAATTGTAGTTCTTTGAACGAACACTTATTCAATAAAAGCATCGTTGAATCTCCTCTTTGTAGATGTGGAAGGTTGAAAGTACTAACCATTTTATCTTGGAATGCCCATTATACGATAATTCACGTGTGACCCTATTACAGGAACTGAATCTACTGTGCCCTGTTACCTTAAATAATGTACTATTTGGCGACTTAAGCCTTTCATACGATGTGAATTCAAATATATTTAAATCGGTCCAGAAATCCATATTAACTAGTAAACGGTTTTAGGTTATATAGGGAGATGCAGGCAAGACGAACTTGTTTCATTGGTGTGCTCCTAAACGCCTAAACCCTAGCGGCTATGTCTTCTGTGCGAATCCCGTTCCTTTATTTTTTTATATGTTTTTCCTTGCTACCTTTCTCTACTTTCCTTAATTCCTACCCATATTATTTTCGTTATTTTCGTTTCTGCATTCTCTAACGTAAATCGATTATTTTCTTATTCCTTAAATTGTTGCTACATTTTTTTTCCTCCTTTTAGTATTAGCATTATTTCTATCGATTGATACAAGCATATTTATATTTCAAATTTATCGCTATCTTATCCTTACCATATTCAACCCGTGGATAAGAACTCTATAAGATTTTATCTTTCGTTCTGATCCTTTTGTTTTTGTGTACACATTTTGTTTATTAATTGTTGTAACTATTTGGAAATAAAATATGTTTAAACCAATGTCATTATTGAGTTTAAGTAACATGAAATTGTCGGTAAATGTGTTCTAGCGATTCTGCTTCGGCTCAAAATGTTGGGAGAAGTGTTTGCAAAAAAGTATTATACATATCACCAAGAGACTATCAATAACAACTGATGGCAGCATGTATCTGTTTGCACATAATGCGCTTTGATTTGCTAAAATTCGTCCCTGGTTAAGAACGTTACTTATAGAGAAAACCATAATTACATCGCGGCCGTTGTTGTCGTACTCGAAAAGTTACGTGGGACGTGGGATCCCCACTGTGATACACCATTATCCACAGTTATTGTGGTATGTCTATCATTAGAATATCTCAGCACAGAGAAACACACACCGAGCTATTAGACTTATACAACCCAGTTTGGGATCATGGGTGTGTGTGTGTATTTCTAAGGATTATAGTCCGTCCGCCTACGACAGGCTTCCTACCCGACGAGTATAGGCATACTGGAGTCTGGACTTTTATCTGTGTGTTTTTGTGTGTGATGTGATGATATGTCTACTTGAAGCAGCGAACTCAATGGTTTCTTTATAGTGCTGCCACACCGGAATACCACGCCTTAGTAGACCTGATAGTCACATTATTCGGACACTGGTCAATCAGTCATAGCACTACCCATTATTTGCTCGTCATGCAAGGGTTACAAGTGACTACTCCATTTTTAAAGTCTTTGGTATGACGCGATCAGGGGTCTCGAACACACGACCTCCCGAATGCAAGACATACGCTCTAACGACTACCCACAATGCTTCGACTTTGGGATCGTGGTCAGTAATGAGTTATAAAGTCAATATGGTACTTGAAGTTATCTCGAATTAACTCCCTTAGTAATAATTTCTCCATTTACCACAAAGGAAAACCGTTAAGGTACTTCTGCAATTTGAATTGGTGATATCCAACCTGTGACAATGAAAACCATTTCAATGCAATATGCATTTTAAGCACAAGTTAGAGCATTAAATCAATTACTTTCATTATTTATTATACATATAGCATATATAGAAAGAAATCAATAGAAAAAATGCACTAGTTTAGTAATTATTTTAAATTAAAAAACTGCAATTTTCCTGCATCCGCACAGTAATATTTAGAGAAGCAAATTAAATACTATCAATAGCAATGTAATCTCCAAAGTCTGATCTAGGGCAGCTGAAAATCCATTTTTTAAATTTGTATACCAATCACTTAAAACTTTACAAATATTGTAAATGAACACATTCTCAAAATCAATTTCCAATGACCATAATTGGGTGACAATTTAATACACAAAGTAAAGAGGTTCCTGAAGGATTACATTATCATGACATAATAATACAGGTAAGTTAGCCAAGGTAATCGCGATGTATGCATGGTCAAGCACACTACTATTGATTGAAAAATCAACATCTGTTTACCTACCTGGCACCTCTTTTATCAAGCATGATCTAAGCATGCTAAGTAACACATGTACATTTGTAATATTGCTGGGAGACACCTCTGTGTATGGTCAAACTTGAGCCAAAATGAAATAAATTTCAAAATTTTGGATTTCAACTGCCCTTGTTAAGACTGAGAGGAATATATGGATGTTATTTGTTTTTAGTTTAAGGTTGTGGATATTTCTAGGCAGATGCACAAAAAATGGTATATTTTAATGTCAGATTGTACATAAATGATAACATTTTTAGAATACTTTTTTTTATTCTTCATTTGCTCTTATATATGTTGTGTATAATGGAAATCCATTTGTTGTGTTATCATTAATTTCATAAAATCAACCAAAATGAATTTTCAGTTTCACAGGAAGGACTCTGCCCAATTCAAAATTTTGAATATCCTTAAATGAATTTACATATTTACATTTACTCAGGAGTCGGTACACACACGCACACACGCAGGTATCAAGGCAATTGACAACACCCAAACACACCAATGTATGGACACATTGTTAACAATATACTGTATAGTAGCAACTATCAAGTCAGAGGATTTTAATACAAATAGGATTTTCATTACTCCGGACATGACGAAACTTCAAAGGGAAAAGGACTACAGGGCCAGACCGGTAGTAAAGACAAGACGTGTGGCTATTCCAAACTGGGTGGTGATGGGGAATCGTCCCTATCTGATTAGGACGAGAGTGACTCCGGAGAGGCCAGGATTTATAACAGAGAATCAGAGGCATCAAATTGCCCCCGTAGAACCTTAGATGAATCTGGACCTGTAAATAACAGTCCATTTTATAGTTCCAGTTCTGATGTTAACAGTTCTTGTTCCAGTAATTTTTCGTTTCGTGCAGAAAAGAATGTATCTTTCTTTTACTTTTACTTTAACGCACAGTGTTTGTATTGTAGTGAATGTACATGGGGTACCTCTAGTCTCTTGTGGCCCTTTTCATTGGGGATTTGGGTAATCATCTGTTTCTCGCCAAATGAGCTCACTTGACCGAGCCAAAAATCACATGACCCCAGCCAGACGGCACGTGACACCGTTCGGGGGTTCCGATTGGTCGCGACGTGGGCAGAGCGGGGAGACGAAGTTGAGAGGCCATTGTATTCGGTTGTGGTTCAACACGTGGAGACATTACCCGGAATATATTGGACTTTATAAGGTATTCACATAGTAATTCCTGATAGGCATCATGATGACCAGCTAGGATCACTTTAATGGTGTCAGAAGTGAAAGAATTTCGCGTTTGAGGAAGACATTCACATTGAAATGGGTGCCCCACATCGTCGTGAAGTTCGCAATGCTGCGAGTGGTTTTCACCCAGGCAACATCTGTCCGTGAACTTTACAGCGTGTGATATCCTAGGAAGTGTTATGCCTGTTCGGGTGAGTTGACCCCCGGGAAAGTAAGTAAAAATACTTTTCGGTGGGCCCTCTCCGAGTGCTCGCATGGAGTCGAATGGTCCAACAGATGTTTGACCCTTCAGAGCAGGAGAGAATGGTACAATAGTTGGAGGATGAGTGGGAGGATGATACTGACGGTGTATAGGGATAAAGAGACTGGCAGCTTACACAGGTGGGGGCCGGGCCACTAACCCACTGGTGGAGATACCATTAGTTGGGCCGGTCATTAACCCGCCGGTGGAGACACCACTAGTGAGGGCCGGGCCACTAACCCACTGGTGGAGACACCACTATCGGGGGGGGGGGGCCACTAACCTGCTGGTGGAGACACCACTAGTGGGGGTGGGGGGCGGGCCACTAACTCGCTGGTGGAGACACCACTAGTGGGGGCGGTCACTAACCCTTTGGTGGAGACACCACTAGTGGGGGCCGGGCCACTAACCCGCCGGTGGAGACACCACTAATGGGGGCCGGGCCACTAACCCACTGGTGGAGACACCACTAGTGGAGTCGGTCACTAACCCGCCGGTGGAGACACCACTAGTGGGGGCCGGGCCACTAACCAACTGGTGGAGACACCACTAGTGGGGCCGGGCCACTAACCTGCTGGTGGAGACACCACTATAGGGGGGGGGTGGCGGTCCACTAACTCGCTGGTTGAGAAACCACTAGTTAGGGGCCGGTCACTAACCCAATGGTGGAGACACCACTAGTGGTGGGCCGGGCCACTAACTCGCCGGTGGAGACACCACTAGTGGGGGGCCGGTCACTTACCCACCGGTGGAGACACCACTAGTGGGGGCCACTAACCCACTGGTGGAGACACCACCAGTGGGTGCCGGGCCACTAACTCGCTGGTGGAGACACCACCAGTGGGGGGGGGGGTGGCGGGCCACTAACCCACTGGTGGAGACACCACTAGTGGGTGCCGGGTCACTAACTCGCTGGTGGAGACACCACTAGTGGGGGCCGTGTCACTGACCCAGTCGTGGAGACACCACTAATGGGGGTGGGGGTGCGGGCCACAAACTCGCTGGTGGAAACACCACAAGTGGGGGGGGGGGGGGGTGGGCGGGGCCTCAGAGAGGAAGTCAACCAGTGGCAGTAAATAGCGTGCAGCCGGTGACTGGGCAGACGCTCGGAAAGTGTCACCACCGAACCACGATAACGAAAGCATTCCCGAGAGGGTGGGGGGGGGGGAATGAGGGAAAAGGAGTACCCAAAGGGGGGGGGGGGGGGAATGAGGTAAAAGGAGTACCCAAAGGGGATTGCGGGGGGTGCTCCAGAGAATCTGTGCCCCAACACCGGTATTTCATCTCCATCCGCGGGACGAGATTTCCCGGCGGTAACCCAAGGGACCAGAGTCCAGCGGGGCCGGAAGTAGGGTGCGAGGGTGCGGATGGGGGAGAGGAGGTGAAGGTGTGCCAATTGCGTTCCAATTGCCAGTTTAGTATTGAGGTCAAAGTGGACAGACGCAAAGGGGAGGCGGTGGTGGACACACCGGCGGAGGTGGCCATTATATCGGATCGATTGTATAGGTCAATGAAGGTACCTCCGGCCAAAATTAGGGATGATAAACTCCTAACGGCAGGCCGGAAAATGTCAATTCTTGAAAATTTGACATTTATATTAACAAAGGAGAACTTTGTTTTGAATACTATTACTAATATGTCAATAGAGAACCAATGTTTGTATACTTGTGCTATATTAGCTAAATACTATATACAATGTATATTGTTGTAAAGTTAAGGGTGTTACTCCAAAGTTGAATCCATATATTGTAAAATTAAAGCAAGAAAAAAAATGTTGAACTTTATTCTAGATATATGTGCTCGTATAAAAAATCTGAAATCATTACAAAAAAATGGGATTGCTTAAAGAATATACTCAACTCTAAGCTGTATTTCTCAATACTAAGTGTAGTTGATGGATCTTATGTAGACTTAACATATACTGTTTTATGTACTTTGTTCGAAAATTTTATAACAATGCTAAGAATAAAATCACAACTATAATAAAGCGATAAAGAAGTCTAGATAGGATCCACCAACATAGCTGTTACTCTGCAATTGATACATTGATGTGTATACATAAACATGATGCTACTAGCATTGATTTACTCAGTTTTGGCATTGCTATTTTATCTATCTTTGTTATTTGTGAACTACTGTAAGAAATATGACCAATACAAAATCTAAAAACAAAAACAAAAACAAAAAATATATTCTTGAAAATTGGCGAGAAGAGCTACCAACAAACAGTGTATGTAGCGCTTATGGCGGAAGATATGTTGCTAGGCTTCGACATGTTATTTCACCAGGGGGCCGCGGTCCTCAATATGGGTGATGGTACGTTGACATACGATGGGCAGGTTATACCTCCAAATTCTGTTATGAGACTGAATGCAGTTTAAGCACAGAGATGCCGGACTATGTGGTCGAGGGGGCCTACGACAAAGGCACTGCTCCCTAGGGTAGTAAGGGCCTATCCGGTCTGCAACTATTGTGATGAAATTGGGGAAGGGAAAAGAGTACCGGAAGTGAGAACGGTACAGCCCTATGGAGACGGCTTCGAGGCTGATGAGGTGGAAGTGCCGGACCATCTCAAACAGGTCCTTAGGACTCTCAGACGTATTTGCCAGCGACACAGGCGATGCTCGGCCAATAAAGCAGCGAATGTGCAGGACACCAGCTTGCTTCGCAGGGGAGTAGGAGGCACATCTAAAGAAAATGCTAGATGCCGGAGTGATCCAAGAGTCAACGTCTGATTGGGCTTCTGCACCCGTGCTCATACGCAAACGTGATGGTAACGTGCGTTGGTGCATCTATTACCGGGCACTCAACAACGTGACCATCAAGGATGTGTTCCCTCTCCAACTGGTGGAGGACTGCCTGGATACGTTGGCGGGGAGCGTTTGGTTCTCAAAGCTTGACGCCAACTCTGCTTATTGGCAGGTTAAACTGAAAGAGGAAGACAGCCTTCACAACCAAATACGGCCCCTTCGAGCACGTGAAAACGGGCCTCGGTTTATGTAGCGCCCCAGCCAAGTTTGCACTTGTCTTGAACCTGGTGCTCAGAGGTGTTAATTGGAACACTGTGTTGGCTTTTCTGGATGACATCCTGGTATTGGGTGGTGGTTTCAGTGATCACTTGTGGTGCGCCATTGTACTTAACCTTGATGGTAAAACATGATGACTAGTTATAGTGTAGATCAGTCGTAATGCGGATCCACTATTTCAACACTCACTAGGGGTACTGTTGATTTATTATGTCCATCCGACTTTTATGATAAGTTATATTATTATCGATATCAAACATACAGATAAGCAGGCTATGTTGAACAGTTACTTTGTTGATGGTATGATATACTTGTTATCATACCTGCGAATAGTTATGAAGATGGTGACAATGCCTTGTAGTTTTTGATGGTGTTAATGATGTTGGTGTGACGATGTTGGTCATGTTGTTCAGATGTGATAATGATTATTACTTGCGGCCTTGTTAACGGCATTGAAGGTGGCATTAAGCATGAAGTTAATATGTTTTCGTCTAGAAGAAATTGTTGTATTTGGAAATACAATTATATTTAAACCAAAAAGAGTAGCTGTAAACGTCAGGTGGAAGTAATGTTTGGGGGTCAAGGGGTCCAAAAGGGCCGATAGGAGAACCGGACGTTCCGTGGCGGTTCGGGACGAACCAGAGCCAGGGTGTCGCGACCTTGGGGCATGGTCGGGTGGAGAAGAACCGGGTGATCCCTGGGAAACAGGTGGACCCATTGAATGGGGTCCATGGGAGGGTTCTTGACAGGGGACGTGAGGTCCCGAAAAATGGAAGTTAGCTCTCACCAATGAAACGCCTTGCTGGGAACAGGCGTGGGAGCAGGCGTGGGTGGGGGGACCCCCAGCCTGGGTGATCCTTTTTATAAAGTGGGGGCGGGGGAGTGTAGTGAATGTACATGGGGTACCTCTAGTCTCTTGTGGCCCCTTTCCCTGGGGATTTGGGTAATCAGCTGGTTCCCGCCGAATGAGCTCACCTGACCCCAGCCAGACATCGCATGACCCCATCCAGACGTCACGTGACACCGTTCGAGGTTTCCGATTGTTGCGGCATGGGCAGAGCGAGGAGACGAAGTTGAGACGTTATAGTGTATTCACATAGGAATTCCTGACAGGACAACACGATGAACAGGTAGTATCACTTTAGTATAATAAGTTTGCCGAGTTGCGTGATACAGTTGTTTCTAATGATTACGACATTGTGGCAGTAAGTGCAACATGGCTTGATAGTACAGTTTTGAACTCAGAAATTGAAATTAACGGTTACCTGGTTTTTCGGGGTGATAGAAAGACAAGTTACTATGAAGAAGGCACATACACAGCAGAGAACCTAGGAAGGGTTGCCCTTATGGTAAAGAAATGTCTTAAGCCTAGGAGGTTTCTTTTGACAGTCAAGCAGAGATAATTCGGTGTACTATTTCTCCTACACCCCAATTAGAGATTATTATTGGCGTAGTGTATAGGCCTGAAAGAGGAAGGATGTTTAACTTGCAACGTATATGCGATTCGATCAATTCGTGTAATCATGGTAATATACTTATTTTGGGGGATTTTCTTTTTAAAGATTTATTCAACACATGAGATCGACAATGTGTTTATTGATACATTAGCGGAAAATCTTTATATATATCAGAAACGCCTACACATGGTGCCATTTATAGAAAATGTTTATTCACGGGTTCCAAAAAACGCCCAGGATTGACTACACGCAAAATGAAGCACGGCTAATTCTAAATTTAGAATTTCCATCTTCGGTGTCTAGTCTGACTGCCTAAAACCGTTTACATTGTGTCTTTATAATTCGGACTCTGACAATATGCAAGCAATACATATACCTCGTCATCAGTAGGCTCATAAACGGTGTACTTGCGATGTAAAAGTTGGCTGTTGTTGGCGGCATAGCCACTTTAAGCCAAGGAAATAAAAAATATTCACTTGTTTCTCTTGGCATGTACATGTTAAGTAGTTTAAGGTACAATCTAACATAGAACGTTACATTTAAATTGAGTAAATAAGCGGGTAAGTTTGAACAGTATTCATCTTACATAGTACCTCATGCAATGCATTAACTGTAGAAAAGTAGAAAGATAGATTTCAGATGCAATTTGAGCTCAGGACATGACGATGTACTTGTCACAGTAAATGTAGAAAAGTAGAAAGACAGATTTGAGATGCTATTTGAGCTGAGGACATGACAATTTAGTTGTCACACTATCTACCACAGTAAATATGTATGCATGATTTTTTCCCCCAAAAAAATGTGTGTTTTTTTTGTTAAACCGCTGTACCATAGTTTTTAAAGCATCAATATTTCTGAAAATAATAATTTAAAAAAAAAAAAAAAAAAGAAGAAAACATTAGTGTTATACTTCTCAAAGGAGTAAATTCGTGTCCCTAGACTATCAAATGTGTTAATTAAATTTAAGTTTAATTTGCACATACATATAGTAAATAATTATTTCTGGTTCCCTGTTCTACAAATATTGAGATAACGACTCCAGATGGCTTCACATATTTCAACTTTTAAATTTTTATATGCTATCCATTTTCAACTTTATATAAAAAAAGGATGTGTTTAGTCTTAATGTTTAAACCCTGGGGTCGAAGTTCACTCTTACGGACTCGCAAAATGCGAGTTGATTTTTCCGATTGCTACTGAACATTTCGAGCACTTGCTTTTTTCCGTGAGTAGAAATAAATAGCACACACTTGATTGAATATCACCCACAAAGACTGACAGAACCAACAAATGGTCCGACGACATATGTAGTCAAACCTCTCTCCAATTCCACATGATTATTTGCGTAACTTCATTGTCAAACGAAAATAAGTAAATGCAGTCTGTATCACATTGACGCTTATCCAGTAAACAAGATAAGTGCAAGCGTCTATACGTAATGAATCGATATCAACTTCTGGTAAGATAACTCGGGACTTTACACAATCAATTATCATGGCAGAATCGTCTGCTCGCAAAATCACTTCGTTTTTCAAAAGACAAAATGACGAGATGGAGTCGAGCGAACGCGGTGAATTTTGTATGACAAGTTACAAAGACGGCACCAAGAGAAACAATAGCCGTCACAGCGTCACTAAAACAGTATCGGCGATGGGAGAGAGAAATCAATATTACGCTGGGGAAGGTTATTAACAATAACGTCTGCACGGAGATATGGTGCGAGTGTTGCCGTGTCCACGCAAGCGACAGCCAATCATCAGTACGTAAATTTGATATTACGTATTGTTAATTAATGTGTTATTCAACAGAATTTACATCCCGATATTACTTGAATAAAAACTTACTCATATCTCGTCTACAGTTGAATACTTAATCATCGACGGAGAGACAGTGTCGGATGATGAGGTCAGGTGTCGGATGATGAGGTCAGTGCTTTAAATGATGTGTTTGCTTCTGTGTTGACAGATGAACCTCCTATTGAACACTGTCTGCATGTAAGTGATGAGAAAATAAAGAGTGATCTCTTTAGGTCTTTTAAATCAATAAACTCACCAAGTTAGCGGCAAATAAATTTTGTGGACCGGATTATATGCAAGTGAATGTATTGCGAAAATGTCCAGCTTTTGCTGTTCCACTTTGTGATATGTTTAATCACTCAGTATTATTTGGTGTGTCGTCATAAATCGGGAAGTAGATCAAAAGTAGGGAATTTCAGACCAGTTGCTTTGACAAGTCAAATTGTGAAATTGCTTGAACATCTTATCATGGATTAACTGATATTACATATAAACAAGACATAATATAATCTCGTGTGATCAGCATGGTTTTCAGGAGAGGTGTTCGTGCATTATTCAGTTGGTAAAGTGTCAACGATTGGACATGCTCGTTTGATTCCAGTCACCCTACGGATATTATATATATGGATTTCGCTGAGGCATTTGATAATGTTCCACATCAAAGATTGTTATTTAAGCTTCACCATTATGGTATAAATGGACAATTATATAGCTGGATCGCTGCCTTTCTCAAAAATCCTCGACAGAGAGTTATATTAAGAGATGGATCTTCAGATTGGACTAGTGTTATGTTAAGGGTGTTTATTAAGACCTTTACTTTTTGTACTTTATGTAAATGACTTGCCAAGTGCAGTATATTCGACTCCTAAACATTTTGCTGACGATACTAAGCTTTATAGAGAAAGTCCTCTTCATGATTGTCACAGTCTTCAAGGGGATGTTAATAGACGTTCTGCTTGGAGTGTACTGTACTTCGTATCTGGGAGTCTATGAACGTTTGTTATACCTTGAATGGTTTATAACTGAAGTCTGTTGATTGCCAGAAGTACTTCAAAAAACCTCAAACCGGAGAACCACGTCAGGGCTATAACTAATAAGGCCTTTCAGAAAATAGGTCTTATAAAGAGTTGTTTTATTGGATATACACCACGCAAGATTTCTACTCTATATAATACTATTATTAGACCAGGACTTAATTCATCAGCATAGTGCCCGTGGCTAGTTAAGGATAAGCAAAAACTGAAGAAAGTGCTTTGTGCTCTACTGAGAACCTTCAATTTGAATCACTTGAGTCTAGACGCACTAAAGCCGATTTGATTGATGTATGTAAATTCTGCATGGACATTATAAAACTCCACCAGATACGCTGTTTACCTTGCCTGAGAATTTTTTACGAGGACATACTCTTGAGTAGATTATTCAGTCGTACAGACATCAGAAAAAACATCTTCAGGTAGTACCACTATGGAATGATTTCCAAAATTTCTGACACAAAATTCTGAGATATTTAAAATATAAGATCTAAAACGCACGAATAATAGTTTTTAAATGGAAATTTTAATGCGAAACTTAATTTAAGCACGTTTTTTTTAAAGGGCAAATTTTATTTATGTGTCCATTTAAAACTTATGCATTGTTTGATAATTATAAAAAATAATATATAAGCATACTTCAGCATGCACACAACAAGCTTTAGGGAGGACTCTGTAATAAGGTTATTAAGACTTGGTTTAATTTATACTACATCTGTGTTTTCATGAACATGATATTCTACACATATTCGTGCTAAATGGAAATACAGTCTCCATAACTTTTACATCGTACATAGCTGCAGCTGTTATATTGATACCACACAAAAGCGGTCACTAGCTTCTCCCACTTACTACTTCAATTAGGTACACCAGTCATAGAACCAGAGATATATTGTTATTATGGCATATGCTCTTAATTCATTTAAGGAACTGGCTATGCTCTTAGTTGTTAATTATATAATCAGTCAGTGAATTACACTGATGACCTCAGCTGACTTGACACTAAATGATATCTATGGACGTTTGTAAAGTTTATATCGAACTAACCCATGTCTAAGTATGTTTATACAGAATTTACAATATAAAATACCTACATACTAATCTAGGTAGAACAAGCAATACATAGTAAAACGAATCCATATGATGAAATTTATCTTTCTCATTATTCGTTTGTTCTGAACACAAAATATTACGTCTGTGAATGGATGGACAATTTTGTGTAGCCAATAAATAGTGTGGAGAAAAAAATGCTTTTATGGACTTTATATGGACTATTATGGACTTTATATGGACTATGTATAGCTCCTTCTACATATATTGGTATGTAAATATTTTATATTGCAAGTTCTGTGTAAAACAACTTAGACATGCGTTGGTTTTATAACTTCGTAAATGTCACATATAATTCAATGTGATTTACAAAGACAATTAGGTCGACCTATGAACCTCAGTAAAACATATCTGTATTAAAGTGTTATTTCCAAATTTCCAAGTTAGTGTTCATGTACAAACCTCGTTGTTGATTGTATGAGTAAATAGTATGATGCTGATTGTATGAGTGTAGTTTTATGCTGATTGTATGAGTATATTGTTTGATGATGATGATTGTATGAGTATATAGTTTGATGCTGATTGGATAAGTGTATAGTTTGATGCTGATTGTATGAGTGTATAGTTTGGTGCTGTTTGTATGAGTATATAGTTTGATGCTAACTGTATGAGTATATAGTTTGATGGTGACTGTATGAGTATATAGTTTGATGATGATTGTATTAGTATATTGTTTAATGGTGATTGTATGAATACATAGTTTGATGCTGATTGTATAAGTGTATAGTTTGATGCGGATTGTATGAGTATATAGTTTGATGCCGAATGTATGAGTATCTAGTTTGATGCTGATTGGATAAGTGTAAAGTTTGATGCTGATTGTATGATTGTATAATTTGATGCTGACTCTATGAGTATATAGTTTGATGCGATCAATATTCAAATTCTTCAAACGTATCATTTATTATCTCTGATGTGAGTAACTTTTTCGAAATTTCGACTCAATGCTTACACTATGTAAACAAACAAGAACTTTCTTACATGTATTGTGACCCCACCTTTTCTGGTGATTTTTCAAGTGGAAAATTAGTTTTCTATATGAACATTACATTGCTGCATTATCCATACTTGAGTTGAATCTGCAGCAAATCATTAATATGTGACACTTTAACATTGGTATCTATGGGGAAAATAATTAGTGGTATAATACCGTATAAGTTATTGCAAATGGAGAAATTTATACTAAGGGAAATAATTGCACTATAAATTAAAGTAAGTAAAACAGTAAGGCTTTTGAGATAATATAACTCGAGATTTTCATTTCCTGACCTCGGGACAAAATATAGGAATTGATATTTTAGCGAATCAGGGCCCTATGGTAAGTACTTGATGAGAAGAAGTTGCTGTTACAGTTTGATGAATATCGGACATGGTACTGCTGAGATATAAACAGAAATTAAATGTTGATGGGCAATGTTTTTTTTGGACATTTTCACTTGTATTTGGACTACCATTCTTTCAAATGTGATTTTACTACAATATCAGCAGGCATTTTCAGCACTGATTTATCTACGAGAACCAAGTGCATTTTCAATAATGATTTGTCTACGACAATCATTTGTTTACCCAAGAAAATAATATATACTTTTAATTGTAATGTATCTACAGGAACCACATTTACTTGCAACCATGTTATCTACGGAGTGTGCATCACAAGTAATGAGCGTGCAGTACGTACACAGTAATGTCAATATGGTACATAACTCATTCATTTCACCCGTGATATTTAGAGGTTATTAACTGGGGTAGGTGTGCCTCTTTGTGATATTGGCCCGGGATAGCCATATGAGGCCCGAGAGCTTTGGCACACATACCCCAGTTAATGACCTGTTTATTACATGTGTAACCAAAACTATATCATTTCGGATAGATAGAAAAACTTAAACATGTTTTACTTGTGTATTTTTTGCTTAAATGTGACTCTTTATTTATATTCATTTTTGTCATTGATTTACAAGAAAAAAATAAACGTATGACGTCAATATGCCTCAATCAAAGCATGTGCCATTTGAAATTGTTCCCAAGCCACCAATTCAGCCCCTCAATTAAAATTACGCTGAAACCTTACTGACGTCATCTTGTACAACGTCATAATGGTGACGTTGTTTTCCAAAGTGACTTTGTTATTCCACGGCCTTGACTTTGTCAGTTTTTCTGTTTACGTTTGAGCTTGTAGAACAATGGATATTTCAGAAATGGCATTTGGTTTCGCAAATATAATTTAAGGATAAAAAGGTAGGAGAATATTTATTATTTCACATAACGTTAACGTTACATTTATTGTTTCCTGTACTCGTATGACTTGTATTTGAAATGTATTCTTCTGACGATCTCCTGTGTACACTACGGTAATCTTGACGGGGTAGCGAGCATTGTGGCTGCCATTTTCAACCGACGCAGTTGTCGTTGGATGCACGTGTCGATGCACGATTTGACTGGTTCGTGGTCGATTATTAAAACAAACATCTATACTTTAATGTTAAATGTATGTAACGCAGTCCAGATTTAATATGGATTTTCCGCCCGCCATATGGGTTTGTTGGCCCTTCATATGGAATTTTGGCCCGCCGTTTCACGTGCTTGTGTAATTTGACCGCATAGATAATGCCTGTATTACACGAACAAGAGGCCCAAGAGGGCCTGTGAACGCTCTACTGGCTGTTATACCATTGATGAATCGAGTCGTACTACATGGTGTCTAGAGTGTACACAAGGTTTTTCAAGTATTTGACCTAGTGACATAGTTTTTGACCCCATGGGACCCATTTTCGAACTTGACCAAAATATTATTAAGACAACATTTCGACAAAGTTTCATCAAGATCGGATCAGAAATACGGCTTCTAGAGTGTACACAAGGTTTTTCAAGTATTTGACCTAGTGACCTAGTTTTTAACCCCATGTGACCCATTTTCAAACTTGACCAAGATATAATTAAGACGAACATTCTGACAAAGTTGCATCAAGCTCGGGTCAAAAATATGGCTTCTAGAGTGTACACAAGGTTTTTCCAATATTTGACCTAGTGACCTAGTTTTTGACCCTGTGTGACCCATTTTCGAACTTTAGCAAGCTATAATTGAGACAAATATTCTGACAAAATTATATCAAGATCGGGTCAAAAATATGGCCTCTAGAGTGTACACACGGTTTTTCCAAAGTTTGACCTAGTGACCTAGTTTTTAACACCATGTGACCCATTTTTGAACTTGACCAAGATATAATTAAGACAAACATTTTGACAAATTTTCATCAAGATTGGGTCAGAAATACGGCTTCTAGAGTGTACACAAGGTTTTTCAAGTATTTGACCTAGTGACCTAGTTTTTAACCCCATGTGACCCATTTTCAAACTTGACCAAGATATAATTAAGACGAACATTCTGACAAAGTTGCATCAAGCTCGGGTCAAAAATATGGCTTCTAGAGTGTACACAATGTTTTTCCAATATTTGACCTAGTGACCTAGTTTTTAACTTCATGTGACCCATTTCCGAACTTGATCAAGATATAATTAAGATAAACAATTTGACAAAGTTTCATCAAGATTGGGTAACAAATATGACCTCTAGAGTGTACACAAGTTTTTTCAAGTATTTGACCTAGTGACCTAGTTTTTGACCCCACATGACCCATTTTTGAACTTGACCAAGATTTCATTGAGACAAACATTCTGACAAAGTTTCATGATGATTGCATCAGAAATGTGGCCTCTAGAGTGTACACAAGAAAAGTTAACGGACGACGGAAAACGGACAACACACCATCCCATAAGCTAAAAACAAACTTTCCCGAGCTGTTATTGACATTAACAATCTGGTAAAGTATGTTAAAGATCTAATGAAAAAAAATATGGCGTCTAGAGTGTACACAAGGTTTTCAAGTATTTGACCTAGTGACCTAGTTTTTGACCCCACATGACCCATTTTTGAACTTGACCAAGATTTCATTGAGACAAACATTCTGACAAAGTTTCATGATGATTGCATCAGAAATGTGGCCTCTAGAGTGTACACAAGAAAAGTTAACGGACGACGGAAAACGGACAACACACCATCCCATAAGCTAAAAACAAACTTTCCCGAGCTGTTATTGACATTAACAATCTGGTAAAGTATGTTAAAGATCTAATGAAAAAAAATATGGCGTCTAGAGTGTACACAAGGTTTTCAAGTATTTGACCTAGTGACCTAGTTTTTGACCCCATGGGACCCATTTTCGAACTTGACCAAAATATAAATAAGACAACATTTCGACCAAGTGTCATCAAGATCGGGTCAGAAATATGGCCTCTAGAGTGTACACAAGGTTTTTCAAGTATTTGACCTAGTGACCTAGTTTTCGACCCTGTGTGACCCATTTTCGAATTTAAGCAAGCTATAATTGAGACAAATATTCTGACAAAATTGCATCAAGATCGGGTCAAAAATATGGCCTCTAGAGTGTACACAGTTTTTCCAAAGTTTGACCTAGTGACCTATTTTTTAACACCATGTGACCCATTTTTGAACTGACCAAGATATAATTAAGACAAACATTTTGACAAAGTTTCATCAAGATTGAGTCAGAAATACGGCTTCTAGAGTGTACATAAGGTTTTTCAAGTATTTGACCTAGTGACCTAGTTTTTAACCCCATGTGACCCATTTTCAAACTTGACCAAGATATAATTAAGAGAAACATTCTGACAAAGTTGCATCAAGCTCGGGTCAAAAATATGGCCTCTAGAGTGTACACAAGGTTTTTCCAATATTTGACCTAGTGACCTAGTTTTTACCTTCATGTGACCCATTTCCGAACTTGATCAAGATATAATTAAGATAAACAATTTGACAGAATTTCATCAAGATTGGGTAACAAATATGACCTCTAGAGTGTACACAAGTTTTTTCAAGTATTTGACCTAGTGACCTAGTTTTGACCCCACATGACCCATTTATGAACTTGACCGAGATTTCATTGAGACAAACATTCTGACAAAGTTTCATCAAGATCAGCTCAAAAATATGGCCTCTAGAGTGTACACACGGTTTTTCCAAAGTTTGACCTAGTGACCTAGTTTTTAACACCATGTGACCCATTTTTTAACTTGACCAAGATAAAATTAAGACAAACATTTTGACAAAGTTTCATCATGATTGGGTCAGAAATACGGCTTCTAGAGTGTACACAATGTTTTTCAAGTATTTGACCTAGTGACCTAGTTTTTAACCCCATGTGACCCATTTTCAAACTTGACCAAGATATAATAAAGACAAACATTCTGACAAAGTTGCATCAAGCTCGGGTCTAAAATATGGCCTCTATAGTGTACACAAGGTTTTTCCAATATTTGACCTAGTGACCTAGTTTTTGTCCCCACATGACCCATTTTCGAACTTGACCGAGATTTCATTGAGACAAACAATTAAGATAAACATTCTGACAAAGTTGCATCAAGCTCGGGTCAAAAATATGGCCTCTAGAGTGTACACAAGGTTTTTCCAATATTTGACCTAGTGACCTAGTTTTTAACTTCATGTGACCCATTTCCGAACTTGATCAAGATATAAATAAGATAAACAATTTGACAAATTTTTATTACCTTAGAATTACACACACACACACAGACAAAGTTTCATCAAGATTGGGTAACAAATATGACCTCTAGAGTGTACACAAGTTTTTTCAAGTATTTGACCTAGTGACCTAGTTTTTGACCCCACATGACCCATTTTTGAACTTGACCGAGATTTCATTGAGACAAACATTCTGACAAAGTTTCATCAAGATCGGGTCAAAAATATGGCCTCTAAAGTGTACACACGGTTTTTCCAAAGTTTGACCTAGTGACCTAGTTTTTAACACCATGTGACTCATTTTTGAACTTGACCAAGATATAATTAAGACAAACATATTGACAAAGTTTCATCAAGATTGGGTCAAAAATACGGCTTCTAGAGTGTACACAATGTTTTTCAAGTATTTGACCTAGTGACCTAGTTTTTAATCCCATGTGACCCATTTTCAAACTTGACCAAGATATAATTAAGACAAACATTCTGACAAAGTTGCATCAAGCTCGGGTCAAAAATATGGCCTCTAGAGTGTACACAAGTTTTTTCCAATATTTGACCTAGTGACCTAGCTTTTGACCCCACATGACCCATTTTCGAACTTGACCGAGATTATATTGAGACAAACATTCTGACAAAGTTTCATGATGATTGCATCAGAAATGTGGCCTCTAGAGTGTACACAAGCAAAAGTTAACGGACGACGGACGACGGACAACGGACAACACACCATCCCATAAGCTCTGCTGGCCCTTGGCCAGTAGAGCTAAAACTGGCCGTTTTTGTTACTATATATAGTAACACATGTAATAAATACATTTATTCATACTGGTATATTATATAGTACACGTCAATGTCAATATGGTACATATCTAAATCAATTCACCCGTGGTATATACATCTCTTCATACTGGTATATTATATGACATAGTTCGCTTTCGTACGAACTGTGAATTTAATGTGATAAATGAGAATCAGACCTATCGAATGGTGTACAGGATTTGAATCAATTCGGTAATTTACAAATATACAGTCTTTGAAAGGAGGTTGGTCAACTTGGTGTCAACAAATACGCACTTGTACATTAGTTAGAGGCTGGCGTGGCGCAGTCGGTAGCGCGGCGGATTTGTAACCGGAGGCCCCGGGTTCAATCCTCCGTGGTGCCACTGAGTTCCGTCGGTGTGTTCTTGGGCAAGACACTTTATCTTAGCCTCGTCCGTCGGATGGGGACGTAAACCGGGCGGTCCCGTGTATCGGTCTATCTTCCGAGCACGTTAAAGAACCATAGGAATATATTCGATAATAAGAGTAGGGCAGGTTTCCGGATTCCTATGTATCCTTCCCCTCTCTCTGGGGCGGCTCTAAATAACCTATACTGTGTTGATGAGCCGTTAAACAACATTCAATTCAATTCAATTGTACATTAGTTACGTGTTTCTAATTTATACCAAAACACGTCAATTAAATAAACGAGAGGCCCAATATATTTATAACTCTATGTAAAACTGTGATCCTTTAGGTGGTAACAGATATAACCCCAAGGTTACCATTTAAACAAACTTTGTATAGGCCCATAAGCTGATACTATATGCAATATATGAGAGCTCTGTGTTTTGTGGTTTCAGAGAAGACGATGTTTTAAGTTTTCCCTATATAAGTCGATGTAAAACATGCAAAATCTTTATATACAAACTTTAGAAAAAAAGCATCCAAACACGACACAAATAATGCTAAAGGAGATTTAATTTGTATTTACCTCCAGTGGATTTGAATCCACTGCCCTAGCTTCTCAGTGCACAGGTACTTTAAAGATGTTTCTATGGCGGCCATCTTAGATGTCGCGCGTTTACCTTACGTTAACAAATGTGGGAACCCTTAACTGAAGGATCATGCATGTGTAAATTATGTGACCTCTGCGGCGGGGACAAATGTGACCCCGGGATCACCATTTGAACAAGCTTGGTAGCGGACCATAAGCTTAGAGTAAAAGCAGAATATGAACATCTGGCTCTTGTATTTTCAGAGAAGAAGATTTCCCTATAAAACTTGTGACCCCTGGGGCGGGGACAAATGTGACCCCATGATCACTATTTGAACAAGCTTGGTAGAGGACCATAAGCTTAAATGCAAAATAGTGAACCTCTGGCTCTTGTAGTTTCAGAGAAGAAGATTTTTGAAGTAATTACCTATACAATAAATACTGAAAATGTGATCCCTTGGAAGCAACAAACGCAAACAAGAGAGAAAAGTAGCAGACTCGGTTTTATTGAGTCTGTTCATGAGAGGTAATTATAAGATTCAACACCTCTCACGCCTCCTTGCACCGGCTTAAGCGATATTCTACTTTAAAGCAACACAGAATGGTGATGATCCCAAATGACCAGTAAATAATAACACTACTGATTTGTAGTCGTGGCGAATTTTTATGACCGCAACACAGCAATAAACAAGTCTATATAAAATGTGCGACTCCTGGGGCGTGGTCAAATATAACCACAGGATCACCATTGGAACAAACTTTGTAGAGGACCGTAAGCTTATAGTAAATGTACAATAGTAAACCTCCGGCTCCTGTAGTTTCAGAGAAGTAGATTTTTTTCAGTTTTCTTTTTTACAAGTCTATGTAAAAGCTGTGACCCCCGCAGGGCCACATTTGAACACAGGGTCACCAATTAAACAAACTTAGTAGATGACCATAAGCTGATGCTACATGCTAATGAGAGTTCTGTACCTTATGGTTTCAGATAAGAAGATCGTTTAAGTTTGTTCCTACATCAGTCTATGAAAAACATGCAAAATTTCCATATACAAACTTTGGAACCCCGGGCACGGCCATTGTTTTACCCCGGGGACTTATTTGAGCAAACTTGATAGTCTCGGAGTTGGTGATCATTTTAAAAGAATACTTGTCGAAATCTGTCCAGCGGTTCTTGAGAAGAGTAGTTTTTAAAGTTTCAACTATATATGGTAATGGCGGCCATCTTGGATGTCGCGCTGACCTAATTTTAACGAATCTACAAAGTATTCGTCTAAGGATCATCCATGTGAAGATTGGTAAAAATTGGTCAAGCGGTTTCTGAGGAGAAGTCGTTTGAAGCTTTGGCTAACGACGGCCGATCGGATAGACGACGGGAGAAGAGTAATCCCAACAAATCACCTTGAACCGTTAGTTCAGGTGATCTAAAAAGAGACATCAAATACTGATATACGATGAACCTTATTTTAGCAGTAAAGAAAACAGCAATGTACCATCACCATGTTATACAAGAAACAATTGCTAAAGACAAACAAATACTAACTCACATTTACATTAACTGAAAACGCATGCATATCCTTTTAATTCGAAATTAGGATAGCTACAAAACGTAGTTTTCAGTACACACATACTGTATAAAACGAACAATGTACCCACAACAAAGAGCCCGATGCATGCATATACCAGTAACACGTACTTGGATTATGCACATTGAAACAATGAAACTTGTTTCTAATGTCCATCTACTCTCCATTCCAAATTCACAAGTTCCGTTGTTTGTATGTGTTACTATATTTGCATATAATACTAACTACACGTCTAGTACTCGTTTACATATTCATATGTATTACATGCATCTATTATCAACGCATTAGCTGAATTTCTCGATTATACGAGGTTAACTCGCCTTACCATGAGCATATATATTTATACACATATAATGCGCAATGCATTCACAGATAAAATAATCTATATTAACGTCTTTCTTGAAACACATTTTAGGCTATATCTGACGGTCGATGTTTTGTACCGGAAGCAGCCCACCGACTTATTCCTGGGTAGAACCAATAATGAAAACCTCCTGCCATTCGTAGAAATCGACAACATAAAATCGAAATCTTACACTCCCTTATAGTTGAGCTCCCTGTGGGATTTGAACCCGCAGCAGTGAGAGGCGAGAAGGTTTACAAACGTCGTCGGCCCCTCGACCATGGATTCCCTTATGCAAAACTCAGACTGAGGGTCGATCGCTGTTATGGGACTGACCTTCGATGTGAGTCTTACATATACACATGTTATTGAAAATATATGTACATGTAATACAACTCGCATAAGCATGTATATACTGAGTATGACAAGTATTTTACCTGTTTCTGGATGTAAACTAAAGAGATCGCATATTTCTAACACTGTGTATAGCACATCAATTATACAAAACGAAAGCTCATGAACCTGCCTGGATACCAGTTCGAGTATATTACAGTTTCAGTGATAAGAAGTTCACTGAACGGAAACCTTTCATAAAACTGTGTTTCCCTAAACTCTTGACATATACCAACATACGTTGCACTAACACACTTTACTATCAATATGGCTGGTTCTTACTCAAGTTATGTTAATTATTGTTACGGCTATCGGGACAGCTCATGTTCCAGTCGTCCACATTTGAGGATATTATATTGCACACAGCTGAAGTACACACTCGTGATGTTATTACGGTATATTACTTGCCTGGAGTAAACCCGGTTGCACATGATACATCCAAATAGGATATTGCTGATAAAATGAACGCGTGTGTTGTTTAATATCACGTGACGGGACACATATTGCGATCTACGGGCTAGTGTTACATATTATCTCGCATGCATGTGTATGTACGGGTAGTGAGCAAATACTTTGCTACACACACACACTGCGTTATCGTATGTACGTACACACTTAATGACTGTGTGAACTCTTTGATTTACATGTTACGCTTGAATTGTGGTTCAGAAACATAAAGGCACATGTGTTTTTAAATATGATTTAAATGTACTATTTGCTGATGGTTAGATACAGTTAATTGTGTTTCCACTGTGCGTATGCGCTTGTGTATTTAAGCCTGACCGACTCGATTAATGCTTTACTGCATTTGCTACACGTCTATGGTGTCTCGCCAGTATGCATACCCATGTGCATTTTAAGACTCGGTTAATACTTTACTGATCACGCTATATGTATATCGTGCCTCGCCTGTATGTATGCTCGTATGTACATGTTCCTCAAAAATGCCGGACTGTAAATCTACACATGCTACACGTATATGGTGTTTCTCATGTATGTATACGCATGTGTGTTTTATGATTACACGACTCGGTATGTACTTTACTGCACATGCTACATTTATATTGTGTTTCTCCTATATACGTATACACTTGAGGTTCAAGATTACCCGACACAAGCAAACTTACTTATATGGTGTATTGCCTGTATGTAAACGCATGTGAGTTTTAAGATGGTGTGACTGGATAAATCCTTTGTTGCACTGCCTACACTTATATGGCGTCTCGCCTGTATGTATGCGCATGTGTTTTTTAAGACTATCGGCATCCGTAAATCCCTTACTGCACATGCTACACTTATAAGGTGTCTCGCCTGTATGTATGTGCATATGCCTTTTAAGATGGCCTGACTGGATAAATCCTTTGTTGCACTTCCTACACTTATATGGCGTCTCGCCTGTATGTATGCGCATGTGTTTTTTAAGACTACCGGCATCCGTAAATCCCTTACTGCACACGCTACACTTATATGGTGTCTCGCCTGTATGTATGCGCATGTGTATTTTAAGACTACTGGCATCCGTACATCCTTTACTGCACACGCTACACTTATATGGCATCTCGCCTGTATGTATGCGCATGTGTTTTTTAAGACTACCGGCATCCGTTAATCCTTTACTGCACACGCTACACGTATATGGTGTCTCGCCTGTATGCATGTGCATATGCTTTTTAAGATGTCCTAACTGGATAAATCCTTTGTTGCAATTGCTACACGTATATGGTGTCTCGCCTCCTGTATGTATGCGCATGTGTGTTTTAAGATTACCTGACTCTTTAAATCCTTTACTGCACACGTTACATTCATATAATGTCCCGCCGGTATGCATGCGGATGTGTGATTTAAGATTGGTTGAGTGGGTAAATCCTTTACTACAGAAGCTACATTTATATGGTTTCTCGCCTGTATGTATGTGAATGTGTGTTTTAAGATTGCCAGAGTTGGTAAATCCTTTACTGCATACGGTACACTTATATGGTGTCTCTCCTGTATGTATACGCATGTGAGTGTTAAGACTACCAGACTGGGTAAATCCTGTGCTGCATAAGTTACACATAAATGGCGTCTCACCTGTGTGTATGCGCTGGTGTGTTTTAAGACTGTTTGACGCAGTAAATCCTTTACTGCACAAGCTACACTTATATGGTTTTTCGCCGGTATGAATGCGGATGTGTGATTTAAGACTGGTTGAGTGGTTAAATCCTTTACTACAGAAGCTACACTTATATGGTGTCTCGCCTGTATGTATGCGCATGTGTCTTTTAAGATTGCCAGAGTTGGTTAATCCTTTACTGCATACGGTACACTTATATGGTGTCTCTCCTGTATGTATACGCATGTGAGTGTTAAGACTACCAGACTGGGTAAATCCTGTGCTGCACAAGTTACACATAAATGGCGTCTCACCTGTGTGTATGCGCTGGTGTGTTTTAAGACTGCTTGACGCAGTAAATCCTTTACTGCACAAGCTACACTTATATGGTTTTTCGCCGGTATGAATGCGGATGTGTGATTTAAGATTGGTTGAGTGGTTAAATCCTTTACTGCATACGGTGCACTTATATGGTGTCTCTCCTGTATGTATACGCATGTGTCTTTTAAGATTGCCAGGCTTGGTAAATCCTTTACTGCATACGGTACACTTATATGGTGTCTCTCCTGTATGTATAAGCATGTGTGTTTTAAGACTACCAGACTCGGTAAATCCTGTGCTGCACAAGTTACACATAAATGGCGTCTCACCCGTGTGTATGTGCTGGTGAGTTTTAAGACTGCTTGACGCAGTAAATCCTTTACTGCAAAAGCTACACTTATATGGTTTTTCGCCGGTATGTGTGTTGATTTGTTTTTGAAGACTGTCTGACTGGATAAATCCTTTGCTGCAGACGCTACATTTATAAGGTGTTTCGCCTGTATGTATACACATGTGTCTTTTGAGATTATTTGACCGTGGAAAGCCTGTGCTACAGACCATGCATTTAAACGGTGGCTGTTTTTTAGGTATATCCATCTGTATCTAACGGTAACTGCGATTGTCGTTTTATGTGGTGTCTGTCTGAAATAAAATAAATGACGTTCTCAAATAGATAGTTTGAAACAGTTTAGTTTTACTACTCATGTCCTAATTATTTCTGTTCAATTGTAAGAAGTATAAGCCATAATATTGTCAAGAGTTCATGCTTTGTTATACAGACGCCATAATGTCATTTCATCGTATAGATGTATTTGAATATTGATATCTCTAGCTGGATTATATGCTAGAAAATGTTAGATCAGTGTGATTGATGCAAGATGAATCATGAACACTTATGTCCAACATGCCACCATATAAACATATCAGCATATATGTTTCGGCAAGCAGTACACTTTCTATTTGGTTATGTCCAACAAGAGCACCGGCGGCAGTAGACAATAGTAATTAGTTACATATACGCTAGTCTCAGTTAAGAAGAAAAAACATTGTGCCACTGACAGCAAACCAAAACTATTGAACAGTGACCCCAATCTGAAATGGACAAACCTGCGAAAGCACTCCCAAAAGTTATGTTGGTATGAATTTTAGCGAGCAGTGGCGAACTTAATAGCACATTCCTCTAAACACGTTAAAGAACCATGGGACTCTGCGACAGTAAAAGCTGAATGACCTTGCCTATATATCCATCTCCTCCCTCGTGTGCGGCACTTAAAGACACATTTCCCAACGCTACTTGGTCAGTGAAAAAGCATGGGAAGCTTGAATATTTACAGCCAGCACGCTTCATGGCTGATCAGCTCAGGTATATAAATTGAGGCCCACTCTTAGTTTTTTTATTTGTATAGCATTGCTATATTGAGGGTAAGAATAGCTTAACAACATTTTGTAATTTACTTTAATGAAAAAATATATGTTTATAATTTAGCTTTTGAATACAAAACTTATCTGGTGTTTCTTAATTTATTTTAGACCAAAAATCAGAGCACAACACAATAAATATGCAATATTTTTTAATGTGTTATTATGTGTACTGGTCACAAATGCTTTATTGGGTGGGCCTCATAAACTGAAGAAAAATTGAATATCACACTTTGCTCATGAAATTGTATGGCTAACAGTGATTTACAGTTACCTATGAAAATTCTCTCTTCCCCCCCCCCCCCCCCCCCCCCCCCCCCCTCCCCCACCATACACACACACACCAGGCTCGAAATATGTCTTTAATAATCCCAAATAGTTAGGTCGATGATCTAATAAACAACCTTTTGGAAAAATTCAAACGTGGTGCACGCTAAAAACACAAAATAAAGAACCCCTTTTTTGTATTCATTTACATCAAGACCACATGAAATAATATCCCTTTTAAGCCTTTCAATAAATAATATCCGTGTTGCTTGAACAATTGTGGCAATACGTGTGTCGTTAGGTCGACTAGTTTTTGTTGTTGTCTTTTTTTGTTTGTTTTCATTCTTGTCTTTTGTTGTTTTTGTTGTTAATTTTTTTAATACGGGAAGAGCCTGACCTGCCGAATGAAGTTTGGGCGAAAGCCGTCTAAAGGTAACAAGTATGTACACGAAATTAAAGCTAATGAATATGGCACTCTGACATTACTACCACAAGCAATCCGCGGATAACTGGGATGGAACTTAAAAAATAAAAGAAATAATAAATTAAAGGTAAACGTTATTTAGATTAAAGGTAACGTTGTTTTAATGAAAGTTTGTAAACTGTTTAATAACTGAAAAAAAACGGAGTTTACCTTTTTCTGATATATGACATTTAAGTATATTCGTTTAAAAACAAAATGAAATGTCAAGGTCATGGATGAAACCACTGTGCTCAAAAGGAGGATGCTCTGCCCAAGACACAACTGTTTCAAAATCAAAATATAATTGTTGGTCTTCCAAAGATTAAACTATAATCTAAGGTTAATACATCTAGTGCACTATTATGGTTTTTGAGAAAGTACGTAAACTAAGAATTACTACATTATTGCACTGTGACAAAAAATATCGTAACTATAGGTTATTTAGCAATACTTTAGATGTAAAATGATTAAATTCTCAATATAGAGCACAGAGAGAGGTACTGTTAAAAATAATACATGTAGTGTATGAGGTCGTAAAGTAACATATGCATTGTATGTTTAAAATGTACGTAGACGGGATATTTGAAATAAAATGTGTAAAGTGTGGAGGGTGAAAGTCACATTGCTTATGTCTCGCTACGATGTACTAACCAAGACACAGTTCGATCAATCCCAAGGCCGGAAAGGCCGACATTGACCGAGATTAATTAAACTGAACAATTTTCGGAATAAAAAAGTATGAAAAAAGATATGTCGGCGGTGTTTTAAAGGAATCGGTCGAGTCACAGTAAATCCACTCTTACGTCTCGCTACGATGTACTAACCAAGACACAGCTCGATCAATCCCAAGGCCGGAAAGGCCGACATTGTCCGAGATAAATTCAACTGAACAATTTTCGGAATAAAAAAGTATGAAAAAAGATATGTCGGCGGTATTTTAAAGGAATCGGTCGAGTCACAGTAAATCCACTCTTACGTTCATGTAAGAGTATACATAAAACTGGAATATAATGACTATATTTGTTTGCCATTAACATCCATCAAAATACTTCGGACGTTTTTACTATGTTTAATGAATGAGACTCATAGGTAGTAGTTTTAGTTTGCTGGTAAGCAGTTGAAGCTGTTATTGGCAACAAAATTTCTTTTGTATCTGTTATTGAGAATACGTAGTTAATCTGAGTTACCTGTTACCATAAAATTCTTACCCCCACGCCTACTCCCTCTCCGTTCCACACACAATTAAGCATTAAGTGTATCGAAGTACTTTGCCCGTTGTCTAGGCAGTGGCTATTTCATATTAATTATCTAGTATACAACATAGCGTACAATTTTAACATATCTGCTTATTATTTTTATCAACAAGGATAACAATGAACTGATAATTCTAGCACATATCATTAAACACATTATGTCATTCGGAAGTCCTGCTTTAAAACAAGTGTGTGCATCAACGTTAATATTTTGATTACAAATTTAAAATCGTAAGACAGTTATACAAGAAACCGCAGTACGCGTCATCTCCCCAAACTCAACAAATCTAGCTTTAAACAAAAAATAATACATTTGGGAAATATGAAACATTAAACTCAATTCACCTTCACAAAGAAGCGTTACACTAGTATTATCTCGTTTTCAGGGTCTTGAGCGTGATTATCAGTGCTGAGACTGCTGTTTTTTCTGTAATAAGAGTGTTTTATGTGAAATATATCTCACACTACAGAGTACGATTATCACAAGTTCCACTATCTTCCACATTCTGCAGGAGTGTGTGATGTGAGATATACTCAATACTATAGAATGTGATTATCACAGCTTTAGCAGTAATAGTGAGTGGTTCTCTCCAGGATTTGTTTCAGGCGCTGGCACAAACAGAGCGGTTTGGGTTAGGGGATTGTTCAATTCTAATATACAATATCTACTCTGACATGATTTTTTAAATTGTAAATGTTTATTTAAATTAAAAAGCACTCTCAGGTATATAGGTTGTTTTAAAACAGGGTTTTGGAAGAAAAAAAATAAATCCACTTTCCCAGCCTCAAGGTAAGTGGATTTTCAAAAGGCAATTGCCCTGCCCAAATCACTTACCCCACATTCAAGTCCACTTGGTCTTATTTTTGATTGAAGTTGTGTATATCAATTAAACATATTCAGAAATAAACCAACTTTTCTTGCGTTCTTTTTTGAATCGCGAAAATCGGTGACATACGAAAAAAGAAGCATATCACTAAGTTTTGCAAAGTTTTGTGAAAGATGCACATCCATGTATGTTTCATTTCATACATTATCAAATAAATGAAATACACTTAATGCCTCATCAAATCGCGTCAATACACGAGTGCTACGAGTTTATTAAAAACGTTCGCACTTTTTTTCTCAAAACATTTCAGGGTCGCGCATTTTGTTTTATTTACGGTTGTCGCAAACAATAACTTCACGCGGTGTCAATACGTATGTAAATTAATGATTTTTTTTTCTGTGTTTGAATGGTCAAAAGTCCATATGACCTAGATATTTTTCGGCAAGGGGGATGATTAGAAAGTCACCGACTTTATTACCCGCTACCCTCGAGGCGAAAATGAGTCAAAACTTGTTATTTCGGGAGGTGTATTTCACACAATATATGATATATATAATAATATTTACTATCAAAAGTGTGTATGATATTGGGTTTACTTAAATATATTATGTAAATCTCCTACTCTGAACATGTTGAAGGAAATACAAAAATAAGGCCAACAAAAAAAATTAGGTGTGTTTCCTATTGCATGCTCTAAAGAAGGAGATGCCTA
>JAWPHD010011248.1:0-85658 GCA_037043455.1 Cyrtodaria siliqua
ATCTAAGCATAACACTAGACATTAACGAGGAATCAAAGCATGGTATTTAAGCATAACACTAGACATTAACGAGGAATCAAAGCATTGTATCTAAGCATAATACTACACATTAACGAGGAATCAAAACATGTTATCTAAGCATAACACTAGACATTAACGAGGAATCAAAGCATTGTATCTAAGCATAATACTAGACATTAACGAGGAATCAAAGCATGGTATCTAAGCGTAATACTAGACATTAACGAGGAATCAAAGCATTGTATCTAAGCGTAATACTAGACATTAACGAGGAATCAAAGCATGGTACCTAAGCATAATACTAGACATTAACGAGGAATCAAAGCATTGTAACTAAGCGTAATACTAGACATTAACGAGGAATCAAAGCATGGTATCTAAGCATAATACTAGACATTAACGAGGAATCAAAGCATGGTACCTAAGCATAATACTACACATTAACGAGGAATCAACGCATTGTATCTAAGCATAATACTAGACATTAACGAGGAATCAAAGCATGGTACCTAAGCATAATACTAGACATTAACGAGGAATCAAAGCATTGTATCTAAGCGTAATACTAGACATTAACGAGGAATCAAAGCATTGTATCTAAGCGTAATACTAGACATTAACGAGGAATCAAAGCATGGTATCTAAGCATAATACTAGACATTAACGAGGAATCAAAGCATGGTACCTAAGCATAATACTACACATTAACGAGGAATCAACGCATGGTACCTAAGCATAATACTAGACATTAACGAGGAATCAAAGCATTGTATCTAAGCGTAATACTAGACATTAACGAGGAATCAAAGCATTGTATCTAAGCGTAATACTACACATTAACGAGGAATCAAAGCATGGTATCTAAGCATAATACTAGACATTAACGAGGAATCAAAGCATGGTACCTAAGCATAATACTACACATTAACGAGGAATCAACGCATTGTATCTAAGCATAATACTAGACATTAACGAGGAATCAAAGCATGGTACCTAAGCATAATACTAGACATTAACGAGGAATCAAAGCGTTGTATCTAAGCGTAATACTAGACATTAACGAGGAATCAAAGCATGGTAACTAAGCATAATACTAGACATTAACGAGGAATCAAAGCATTGTATCTAAGCGTAATACTAGACATTAACGAGGAATCAAAGCATGGTATCTAAGCGTAATACTACACATTAACGAGGAATCAAAACATTGTATCTAGGCATAATACTAGACACTAACCAATATATGCACATGGTTTTATAAACCTACTCCTCTACTAGTATTTACGAAGTTTATAAATCACATCACCATAGAAGACAGGTTGTGATAGTCCTTGTCGAACGAGAAATCGAACAAGTGTTTATTTCTGCGCAAGGTTACTAGAGTTTAACTACTTGAAGGTTTCATATACAACTTGATTGCTTATGATGTTTATTTTTATACAGAGAGCACGGTTCAAATAACAGCATCCAACGAATCCCAATTTCCATGGAAAGGTACTATTAATTTTCTTTGATGTTTATAATGTCATTACCTTATACTTTGCTATTTTTTTTTGGCAGTATTGAGTTGGTTCATTCATTCATGCAACATCGAATATGTTCAAAGTTGACACTCCAGAATGGATAGATAGATGGCTCACCTTTATGGGGTGCGGGGGGGGGGGGGGGGGGGAGGGGGGGGGGAACATCAATGTTCTGTTGCCTTATTGCAATTTATGTTTAATTGAACAACTCCTATGGGAATGCTTCTCTTATGTTAAAGCATTGGTTCTGTTGCCTTATTGCAATTTATGTTTAATTGAACATCAATGTTTTGTTGTCTTATTGCAATTTATGTTTAATTGAACAACTCCTATGGGAATGCTTCTCTTATGTTAAAGCATTGGTTCTGTTGTCTTATTGCAATTTATGTTTAATTGAACAACTCCTATGGGAATGCTTCTCTTATGTTAAAGCATTGAGTTTCAAAGTGGTTGATGCACTATATTCAAACAAGATTTATTTAAAAGGGCTCTGAACAACTTGAACAAAACTGAAAGAACTATCAAAATGCCATGACAAATAAAGGAGATATGACCTATTATAATATATTATTTGAAATATGGATGAATATTTCAGGTGTAACATTTGGACTGATGGGTGTCTGTGTTCTTCTCATCGTTGTTAGTATCGTCGCAGTCATCATCACAGTCAGACTGTAAGTAGTTACTCACTGAATTTTTATTTCAAATCGCATGTAAATAAAGTTGCCCGTTTGGGAGCAAAATATAATATTCTACACTTGAAACTTATCGTTTGGATAAACAATGCCTTACATAGCCGTTAGAAGTGTTGTATCTCTCACGAACAGACGCAATAAAGACCGAGTATGTAACTGCGTTAGAGGTGTGGCGTCTTATCTTATCTCTCACGAACAGACTCAATAAAAATCGAGTATGTAACGTTTTTCTTCTTTTTTTGTGTTCGTTACTTCCAAGAGATCCTATTAACAATATAATATTGTAATACACACGAAAGTTCGTTTGGTGCTTTATGGAGGCTGTAAAATGTCGCCCGACTGCAGATCAGTAGTGTTATTCTTACTGACCCATTGGCATCATCGTTCAAAATCCCTATGACTTTAAAGTAGAATAACCCGTATACATATATATAATCATATATATTATATTTATATGTATGTCCATCAATTGATATACACTGCAATCAGTCATGGAGAGAGCTATGAAAAAGTTGAAAGACATTTTACCCTCCTTGTAATACTCGATATTGCTTAAGCCGGTGCTAGCTAAGTGAAAGGTGTTTCACCTTAGATAACCTCTCATGCAAGACTCAATAAAAATGAGTCTGGTACTGTTCTTATTTTTTTGTGTACGTTGCTCCCAAGGAGACCCCGTTCAGTATTTGTTGTTACAGTCGTCCTCGTCATAACGTGTGTTTGAGTCAGATGTATTTTTTAAATTGTTTACCTACGAGAATTTATTTTTATCAATATATTGTATTTACTTAAACATGTATTATGTTTGTACAGGAAACGACAACTGAAAAAGTGCAATAATACCCTGTATATCGATGGCTTAGACCATGTATATCACGATCTGAAACCAAACCGAAAAAAAGAGGTGAGGGTTGAACTGAAGACAATTACAAAAACGGGCGAAGAAGAGGTGATAGACAGTCCTGTATTGCATCCCACACATGAGATTACTCCTGTTTATACACCACCTCCTGTTCCAGAAAGTTTGCCACAGCAACCTGCCCCTAAACTTCCAGAACGTCCACCGCCTAGAAAAAACTCTTCTAAGATTATTGAACAACCGAATACAACTGTAACAATAAATATCACAGACACTGCTCAGCGACAAGAAAACACAGTCTTCGACAATAAAGCGTTTGTCTCAGATGAATCATCGAATGGGGTCAGTAAAGCAACAGCTATCATTAATATCCCGCCAACTAATAACGGTGGTACTGTAACGGGATTATACGACGATGACGATGATGATGATCCGTATGAAAAATATGGAAACGCTCAAAGATACGATGTATCAATGATAGAAGACGCCCTCGTTGATGCAGATGAAGCAAGCGCACATGGACAACAGGTTTTGCAAGATTCTGAAGAAACTGTTGAGGATGACCTTACTGCGTACGAAGAGCCAATAAAATCAGCAGTTACCAACACTGAAGAGTTTATCAGGCGTCAAAACTCTTCAACTGGTTTGCCAGACATGACCGTTGACGGAAGTGACAGTCGAAAGCAAGACAAAGACATTCCACTTCAAAGTGTTCATGAAGATTTATATGACAATCAGGACTTTGGACAGAGTGACATAAATAGCGGTTTACCGAATACGAATGCAATAGCGACGCTCGATGACTTGCGATGTTACGATGATGTAGATGTGATGCAACCATCTACGGAAACGATTGACAATTTAGATGGACCCACTCCTATGGTTGACGACAATCCAGTATACGAAGATGGTGAACTAGAAACTAATATTAGACACTCACCTTTAATATTTCAAAGCCAGGAAGAGGTAAGACAAACTAGGGGCGACGTTGTAGAAGATGATATCAACTTGTTACCAGTTTATGAAGACGGTGATGTTGAATTTTGCATCGATACCGAAGGAAACGCGGATGAACCGGATTTATATGAAGATTATCATTATACAAGCGGGAACAGTAAATCTGCTTCTAAAGCGGATTCGGAAACAGCGATTGAAAACGTTCACGCTACTCAGAATGGTGGTGGGGAAATTGAGGAAGAAAGAACTAAGAAGATACTCCAAAAATCTTTCCACACGCCGCAACACAATGAGAACATTTCAGATGAAATAAATACTTTAAACGAGTTAACGCAATCCTCTGGTGAGAATATCGAAGGGACGGAATTGTCCATGGTTTTGCCTAAAGTTCCACCGAGAAGAGACCTTTCTGCACATCAAACACCTCCGTCAGAGGTGCCAGTCACCACATATAGTAATGACAATAACGAACATGACACGTCAAGTGAAGTGCAAATGAGACAGGGCAATAGAATCAGCGATCAGAGTCTTACCATTGTACCGCGCGAATCCTACTTCCTCGACATGGACGACAATCTAACCGAGCTAAGCGAAACTGCGCAAAAACGAGTTTCTGTTTACGCAAACGGTGTTGATGAATTGCAGTTAAATACCTTGATGAATGTTGGCTACAGACAGAGCGATCCTTTGCAAACAACTAATCTCAATGTACTAGCAAAGTCCGGGGATAATGAACGCAATGTTTTCAAAGATAAGAATATTCCATTTAGTTTTGCGAACGGAAATTTGGCAAAAGAAACTGTTTCTATGAATGGCGCTGCACAAAATAACGGTTTCAATGAACTTGATCCAAATGCGCATGTTGATGTCGATGATATGAACGATGATCAAATATACGATGTTCCTATAAGATTTAAACAAAAATGGCAACAACCAGACCAAAACGATGATGTTCCGAAGTAAAAGGTATCACCTGCCAATAATGATGGTACTTCGACGGACTTATAGCTCGACGACGATGAAGATGAGACGTATGATAAATGCGAACATGCTTAAATATTTAATATATTTCAATTATAGTTGAATGATAGTTTTTAGTTAATTATGCAAAACTGCATGTGTTGCAATGAACATTTAACAAATAATTATATATCGTGCGTGTATGCTCCACTAGTATCCTGAATAACTTAAATTATCACACTGATACTTATATTCCTGTAATTACACTGAGGTTTTATGTTAAATGAAAAAAAAATCAGTAGTTAAGATTGCGGCTTGTTTGTCTAAACTTCTGGCCTTGAATTCGCCAATTTATTTCGGATAATATAACCCCATTACGTGTTGTTATCGCATAGGGCATATTGCGATTCAAATTCACATATTACGCTGAGTAAAATTTGTATTTATGTCACTACTAAACTACGCAGCTCCTAAGCAGCTGCATCCTTTATAAATCATTGTATCGATGTTCCAATCAAGTTCCAGTTTTAATAATGTTATATTATTTTATCGTTCATTCGACTGGTATAAATTGTCGAAATTGCATTGCAGAACAGTGTCTGGGGGTCATTATTGAAAACGCCAATATTAGATAATCAGCATAGTACAATCACGCGCAGGAACATGAGTTCAGTGTGTGCGCCATGCTGATTGGCTAATGATATGGGGGCATACATGGCTATAGCCCACTGGGGTGTTTAAACAATCCAACGAGGTGAAACCATACTCTATTTGTTTTGTAGCATGTCCATTTCAGATTTCATCCATCCTCTAACTTCCAATAACTGGTAGTTAGTGTACACCATTTATTCTGACAGCTGTTACTTTCAATTAAACGATTTACACCTGTGCAAATACAAAAGAAATTTCAGTGATCCTGCTACAAGTGAATTTTAAAACATTTTTGATTTTCGATTATTCAAATAAAGATTGTATGTTAATGTTTAATACACAAGAAAGATTGTGTTATGTTTAATACACAAGTCTCTTTGTCCCAAAGGCTAACATATGGCGATAAACAGTTGCATAGGATGTGCCAGCTTCTTTCAGTAAAACACATTTTGTACGAGGATCTTTAACATCTCTAGAAATTCGAAAAATACCAAGTGTTGCGTTCTCAAATATACTTAGTGTAGGAAGTCATGTTAGAATGTAAGATTAAAAAATAATACTTATTCAAGGAACGTAGTTTAGTGATGAATACCCACGCGGTATAATATATGGCTACTAAATGATCAGAAAGAACCATAAAAAAGCCTCGGTGTTTGTTTTTTGTTGGACAATTTTATTTACCATTTTAGAAATTTCAAACATTCGTACTAACCTAGAATATTTACATTTTCACAGACAGAACTGCGTTTTGCAATTACAATTACACTTACAAAACTGTAAATAACCAATTTTAAGAAGATTATTTATTTTAATTTCATAACTAGATTCAATGTTGACAGTTCGTAGTATTTGGGACACAGTATTGGTCCATGGAATGTCCCATCGTTCTCTCCAAGAAGGTGGCAATATTTGCGAGGTCTAATGGTCCTAGGACGGCGTCACGGGAGTAGACAAGGTTGCCTTCATACCACCAATCCTTAGTCATTTGTCCGCAGTAGTAAACTACCATGTAATTGCCGGCTGCAGCGTAATCTGGAAGGAGAGATAGAACGATGATATTTCTCCTTTATCGGAGGTTTCCCCCGTGTGGTTGCCGGGGTAGAATACAACCACTGCAGACACACCGTCACATGCAGAGGGGTAGGACCACCCCATTCATATTCATTTTGTCATTTTTGTTCATGCTCATTAAAGGTCTTCATCATGACCCCTGCATTGTTTCAGGTGCCATCTCGCTCACATCACTAAGAGCAGTGGCAGAAATACAATAAACGTGGCTCCAGCGTAAATGGAGTGTCTACAATAAAATTTGCAGCAACTCTACAGTTCAGGGTGAGAAGGTCCTAGGCCGATTCTCCATATTTTATCTCAGTGTACATGGAGGATGAGCCTGGCATGTTCATGCCTATTAGGCGCCATATAACCTTTCATGTGTTGGTGCGCCTTAAAACCCCATTTCAATTCAATTCGATTATCGGAGGTTTCATTTTTGTCACAGTATTCATAAATCATTTTCTTCACTACGTACTTTTTTCATACATTTGTGTTATAGTTTTGGCCTTTGAGACACTTTAGCAGAACTGCATATAAGAATCATGCTAAATAAAAGCAAATTCAGAATTATCAATCCGTTAACCCTTAACCCGCAAAGCACGACTATAATAGTCTTTGCGTCCATTGTAAACCCAGATCAGCTAACTCGCAGGCCAGATCAGCTCATTTCCCCCAAAACACACCTTTGTCACATAAATGGAATTCAAACAAAGAACAGTCCATTATATATACATGTATATATAGCGGGTTAAGGGTTATTACTACATTTATTGTTAATAACTGTGTATAGGTTATGTGTAGCTGATAGCCCACATTTGAATGTGTAGCTGATAGCCCACATTTGATACCAAGGAAATCCAGGTTGTTCTCCGTGTTATAGACAAAACTGTATATCATGGTTATATATGAGTTAGCATTTAACAATCACTGCACTTTGTATTTAAGCAGATATATTGATTAAACTATGAATTAATTTGCAAGGTTTGTGTGTAATTGGATTTTATAATTAAAGGCGTAATACAGAACTGAATTAATATTGAGACATTAGTTATATTATAAACGAGACTGCCCGGCTACGGAACGTGTCTTGGCACATCGTAGAACCACAAGTGGCGCCGTTGAGATTCGATCGTGAGTTTGAGATAGATTATTTATCTATGAAATAAGTGTTTTAAATATCTACCTAAACAATACAGCTCAAAAATAACCAGCTCATATGTCAATTACAACCACTCCTCTCCTCCAATATGTTTAAAGAATGTAGAAAACAGGACAGAATTTGAAAACAAGCTTTCTAAAAGACCGGACACGTTTTTTAAGAAAATGCACTATTTAATTGTGAATATATTATGTAACCTTACGGTATCCAGGTGAACGTAACCGACCAAAGACGTTATTTTTATAGTTTTTATTAGAACAGTTCTTTCTGGGGTAATTTTAACAATGAAAATATTTTTAATGAGTGAATATGGATCTTTAATCTCCCCAAGTTAGTTATCAAATAAAGAAGAGTAATCGCATTTAAACCAGTGTGGCAATAATGTATTTTAACTATGCCAATCCAATGACATATGGCTACTTTTCAATGAAGCCTGGTCATACGCGTAGTTATATTGTAGTTTCATTATGAAAATTATTACTGTATTATATATTGCTTTCACGTCTTCGGTTCTTCCTCCCAGAAGTTGATGTATCTATCTCGCCATAGAATTATTTCTAAAGAAGCCAGTTTCTAACAATTTCTAACAATCTATAATTTATAACAATTTATAATTTATAACAATCTATAATTTATAACAATTTATAATTTATAACATAGACCCAATAATTTATTAATATACGTGTGTTTATAACAATTTATAATGTTCAACGCGAACAAAGTAAATGAGATTCACGTACCAAGGACTTGCCATTTCTCATGCATCGTCAGTCCCATCATGATGTTGGTGTAGTCTAGCATGCCGCCGTTCATTGGATCCCCTTGTTGCACCTGCTGAACATCCACACGGTGCCTAATGGAACCGTTCAACATTACCACGTCGTATTTCTCATTCACGGTGTAGTTCTTAGAGGTAGTCTCAGGTGCGTATGTGGAAATCTGACAGTCGAAACAGTCGTAATCTCTGTTGAGACCTCGTACGATGTACCAAGGACCCGTCAATTGTGGCATGGTGAAATTTTTCAGCAGCAGTGCCGGTGGTTTGCATCGGAATGACGGGTCTGGAGGCTCCAGGGTCAAACAGTGGAAATCGTCTACCATGCACTTCATCATGGCGTCGAATACTTTGTCCTCGTAAGTGTTCATGCACTCATACATGCAGGTGTGGTTCGTCATGCCGCATTTAGTCATGCATTCCATGTTGCTCCTACAGTTAGAATCACCCATGCACGCGGCCGATTGGCTACCGCAATGCTCCATGATGCAAAACACGTCGGGGTTGCTTTTGACGCCATGACCACCAAACAATGATTCTAGAAAAGCGAAAGATGATGTAAAGATCCCCACCAGAACACAACTGGTGAAGAGCAGTCCTCTCATGACGGCCATCTGATAAGTTATAACCCAGTGACCAGAAAACGAAAACGACCGTAATTCGGTCCTTATCTTATGTCAATAACCTCAGGTGTATACGAGAACGATCTTGTATAGGTTTACCGTCACTAATTACATCCATCACTAATTACATATAAACCTCCGAGGTGTAGCCAAATGTAGTTCCTATAACAAAAAGTAATCCCTCCTTTTTTGATGGAAATGGGCATAATAAGTAGGGGGAAACTGCCAATTCTATTCGATTTTGTGGTTGTATGTATAAGAAGCGTATTAATAGGTTTAACTGGATCACTAACGAACATTTTCGAAATTTCGACTCTGTGCTTATTCTTTGTGAGCAATGAAAACAGTCGATCAATGAAAACAGCTGTACCCTTGACCTGTTTAGTAAACAAACGAGAAGTTTCTTACATGTCTTGTGAACCCATTTTCTGGTGATTTTTCAAGTGTAAAATTACTTTTCTATATGAACATTACACTGCTGCATTATCCATACTTGAGTTGAATTTGCAGACAATCATTAATATGTGGCACTTTACAATGGTGTCTATGGGGGGAAATAATTAGTGGTTTCATACCTATAAGAGATACGGTGTCAGACCAGTCAGGAAGTACTTCCGGGTCGTAGGTCCTAAAAAGTTCCTTGAAAAAAATCCAAAGTTTCTAGTTTGCATGTGTTTTCCCCAAGATTAGTTTTTATTTCATTGTTAAATCTAACCCGAGGTTAAAGTAGTGTGTCTGTTGTCATGAATAGTATTTTACTGTGTTTGTCAGGATTATTTCTTTGGAGCGTATGAGCACAGAGGTTAGGTAGAGATGTGGTTTTGACAGATGTTTATTTCAAAATACGCATGGTGTGAATGAATGACGCGAAATGTTGAAAAACTGATTCGGTGTTTTATTCCAGATATGGGACCGTTTGCCTGCCAAATGTGTTTAATTCACAGAATAAAAGTGTATTTAATCGAACGAATGTTGTGGAACTTGTGACTGATCTCCAAATATAGCCTATATTGCATTGTGTTGAATGGGCTGATTTCCACCGGTCTGACACCATACGTGCAGTAATTAGGACTCGCTCAGATTTGTACATATTGTTTGGGGCGCTTGTTTCAGCAAACGTTTTTTTTGGACGTTTCAGACAAAATACATCTCGTACCTAAATAAGTTGTATATCAGTGATACAGACATTTTTAGTGGTAAATAAAAAATACCTTACTTTTCAAAATCGGTTGAGAAATAAACATTTCATGCGCGAAAGCTGTTTTTGATGGGGCATTTCCAATGCAAAATTCTGCTGCATGAAATTTTTTAAAAAAAATATATTTTTAGAATGTTTATCCAAAAATGGTTTTAAATAATAAATTCATAATTTAAGACACCCTGAAAGTTTTATAGCAAAATATGAAGGCTAACAGAAGTTATATAAAATTTCTTAATTTTCTGCTGTCCCACCAACAAGGAATTTACATGAAAAAAGCCCCATCAAAAAAAGCATTTGTGCTGTAAAATATTTATTTCTCAACGGATTTTCAAAACTAAGGTATTTTTTATTTACCACTAAAAATACCAGTTCTAGTGATATCTGATTGATGTACGTATTATTTAAATTCATCAAGCTACTGCAGAAAAACCTTTGGCTCAAACAAGCGCCCCGAACAATAGGGACACTTTTCCGATAACAATAGTTTTCCATAGTTTATTACATAGGTTTTTAGCGTTTTTAGTCCAATTGTGTCTATAAAAGCCGTACTTTTTAGTGTCTTTTTTTCCGTGTTTAAAATGACGTGTTGGTGTAGTGTTACCAATTGAAATATGTCTTTTTGGTATAAACATGTAAGATTGCATGTTTGCAACATGTTTTCATGAATTAAATCTGCATGGCAACAGGTTAAGTAGGCATCAAACCACTAAATCTTTCCCTACCCCCCTAAAATAGGATACTGTGAAAAATGAAGATTTGCGTAAAAGGTAAAATATTATTCCTTATCATTCAAACTTGACTTGGTAGCGTTTAGCTAGTATCAATTTAGATTTTTGCGGTGTTTTTGGCATTATTAGGCTCGTATTGGCTACTATAATAAGGTATGGTACCACCAATTATGAAGAATTTGCTTAAAAAATCAATTTTGGCATGAAATCGACATAAATTGGCATATTCATCGTCCTAATTGTACCTAAAATGCATATTTTATTTATGTCCATTGAATGTTCTAAACATTTGATCTATCTAATATGGTGTATTGACAAGAAGTGCCGTTTGGTATGACAATTCAGATAGTGTAAAAGTAAAAAAAATATCTCTGACTTTTGTCGATTTCAGACTATTGTCCTTGGTATTCTCAAGACCATATCTCGGCAAATAATCATTCGATTTGCATGAAGTCGGTGTTTTTAAGCTTGTTATGAAAATGAAAATACAAAATCCTCATTTAAGAAACATCTGAACATGTTTTCTTCTCTTATAAGAGATACGTGCAGTAATTGCGACTCGCTCACGTTCGTACCTAGGGACACTTTTCCGATAACAATTGGTAAAATAAGCTCAGAAATTAGTTTTCCATAGTTTATTACATAGGTTTTGAGCGTTTTTAGTCCAACTGTGTCTATAAAAGCCGTACTTTTGAGTGTCTTTTTTCCCGTGTTTAAAATGACGTGTTGGTGAAGTGTTTAGCAATTGAACTATGTCTTTTTGGTATAAACATGTAGGGTTGCATGTTTTCAACATGTTTTCATGAATTAAATTTGCATGGCAACAGGTTTGGTAGGCATCAAACCACTAAATCTTTCCCCTACCCACCTAAAATAGGATACTGTGAAAAATGAAGATTTGTGTAAAAGGTAAAATATTATTCCTTATCATTCAAACTCTTTTTTTTTGTTGACTTGGTAGGGTTCAGCTAGTATCAATTTTTATTTTAGCGGTGTTTTTGGCATTATAAGGCTCGTATTGGCTGCTATAATAAGGTATGGTACCACCAATTTTGAAGAATTTGCTTAAAAAATCAATTTTGGCATGAAAATCGACATAAATTGGCATATTCGTCGTCCTAATTGTACCTAAAATGTATAAAAAAATTTTTATGTCCATTGAATGTTCTAAACATTTGATCTATCTAATATTGTGTATTGACAAGAAATGACGTTTGGTATGACAATTCAGATAGTGCAGAAGTTAAAAAAAATATCTCTTGACTTTTGTCGATTTCAGACTATTGTCCTTGGTATGCTCAAGACCATATCTCGGCAAATAATCATTCGATTTGCATGAAGTCGGTGTTTTTAAGCTTGTTATGAAAATGAAAACACAAAATCCTCATTTAAGAAACATCTGAACATGTTTTCTTCCCTTGTAAAAGATACGTGCAGTAATTAGGACTCACACAGGTTCGTTCCTCGGGACACTTTTCCGATAAAAATTGGTAAAATAAGCTCAGAAATTAGTTTTCCATAGTTTATTACATAGGTTTGGAGCGTTTTTAGTCCAATTGTGTCTATAAAAGCCATAATTTTGAGTTTCATTTTTTTCCTTGTTTAAAATGATGTGTTGGTGAAGTGTTTGCAATGGAACTATGTCTGTTTTGTATCAACATGTAGGGTTACATATTTGCAACATGTTTTATGAATTAAATTTGCATGGCAACAGGTTTTCTAGGCATGAAACCACTAAAACATTCCCCATACCCACTTAAAATAGGATACTGTGAAAAATGAAGATTTGTGTAAGGGTAAAATATTATTCCTTATCATTCAAACTTGACTTGGTAGGGTTCAGCTAGTATCAACTTTGATTTTAGCGGTGTTTTTGGCATTACTATGCTCGTATTCGCTACTATAATCAGGTATGGTACCACCAATTTTAAAGAATTTGCTTAAAAAATCAATGTTGGCATGAATTGAATTGGGGTTTTAAGGCGCATCAAGACATGAAAGGTTATATGGCGCCTAACAGGAATGAACATGCCAGGTCATCCTCCATGAACATCGAGATAAAATCGGAAGAACCGATCTAGAACATTTTCACCCTGAACTGCAGAGTTGCTGCAAATTCTATTGTAAACTCTCCATTTACGCTGGAGCCACGTTATAGTTGTTCTGCCACTGCTCTAGTGATATGAGCGAGATGGCATCTGAAACAATGCAGGGGTCATGATGAAGACCTTTAATGAGCATGAACAAAAAATGATAAAATGAACATGAATTTCGGGGTAGAGGGTGCCCTCCAACGGGATCTGCAGTGGCCCTATTCTTTGCCAAACGAGGCCCCCGGAACCACACGGGGCAATTTTGGCATGAAAATCGACGTAAATTGGCATATTCATCGTCCTAATTGTACCTAAAATGCATATTTTATTTATGTCCATTGAATGTTCTAAACATGTGATCTATCTAATATGGTGTATTGACAAGACGTGCCGTTTGGTATGGTAAAAGTTAAAAACAAATCTTTGACTTGTCGATTTCAGACTATTGTCCTTGTTATTCACAATACCATATCTCGGCAAATAATCATTCGATTTGCATGAAGTAGGTGTTTTAAGCTTGTTAGGAAAATGACAACACACAATCTGAACATCTGAACATGTTTTCTTCTTTTATAGAGGCTATGAAGAGAAATATAAACCATTAATAAACCGTGGTCACTCCTTCCATTTCGGTTCCTTATTGAATATTTCTCTTCACTAATAAACTATGGTCGCTCCTTCCATTTCGGTTTCTTATTGAATATTTCTCTTCATTAATAAACCATGGTCGCTCCCTCCATTTCGGTTTCTTATTGAATATTTCTCTTCATAGCCTCTATCCTACACTGAGAGTAAATGGTTAACAACCAAAAAATGATAAGAGCAATTTCCATATAAACCCTGATGCTGCCATTTAAATATTCTCAAACAACATAATTGTTACCAAATATTAAGGCAAAAGTATAATATAGGATTTTGACAATATCTCATTTAATGCATGGCTATATAGAGGTAATTAACACTTTTTAAAAAAAACAACATTCTAGCAAATACTTCTGTTGAAAATACCCCGAATGTTTCCAGCATGTAACTTCTAAACTTCTCAATTGATTTTCAAACGGAATGTTTTTTTTAAACCACTTTAATTCCTGTTCCTCATATATATTATTTAGTCAGATCTCATTTATGCTGAACTAGGAAATGTCCAAAAATCCAAACAAGTTCCCCTAATGATACTTTATAAAATTGTATATGTGCATTTGGTACCTAGCTATAAGCATGTGCATTTGGTACCTACCTAGCTATAAGCTAGATTGGAATTAACATTTATTAACAATTGCTTTACAAATACTTCATACAATTAACAGCGTTTTTCCTTTTAATGGCACATAAATGTCACAGTCTAAATAGTTAAAGTAGCCTTCCCACCAACAACATCCACCATTTCTTAATCTACTGATGACTAGGTACATATATAAATTACATCTTTTGAGAATCCAAACTCTATAGACACAATATAAACGACTTCAATCAGCCCATAGTCCTTTATATATAAGGACCCTGATCAGTCAGACCAAACCTTAAACTGGAGCGTTGAATTGAGTTACCAACTTACAATTCATTTTACGCATATTCAGGCACGGGTATCTTAATAATCTGTCAATAAAGTTATAATTTTAATCGGCAAATATACATTATTATATGACCTGAACTCCTGGATAGAGTTTTGATAAATGATTTTACAGTGTAATTATTTCGTTATTTGGCGGGTTAGTTTCTTTAAGCATGCTAAGGAATGTGTATATATGTCGTGTAACTAACAGAATTTTCATTATACGGTATAAACACACACTCACGTGTGCATAACCAGCATTCACGGATACATATTTTAAGAAAATAATGTGAAGGTAGTTACAATAAATAATGTATGTGGTGTAAAACTATTTTTAAGGCACTTGTAACTATTTTCTTTTCATCAGCTCAGTCCATGCCTGACAGTCAACGCGACCCTGTTTTTCTAAGCTATAATTTCATATAAATTAAAACCGGTATAAACCAGTTACTGTATGTCTCAAGATCTGTTTATGGACACAATTATAAAAGGTGACATAAAATTAATTAAACTCTAATTAAATAGGCCATCTTCATTACATTGCTATAGCTCTGTAAATTTATTTACAATATATTTTAACAAGTAAACAACCTGCCTGCATAAAAAAAAAAGTCACATATATACTGAAAGGAAAAAGAAACACATAATGGGTATTTCCGCTAAAATTGTATGTTTAATATGCTACTGCTAATCGAATGGTACAGGGTGACATTTACTAAGGACTGTCCTTTCGGAAAGAAGATTTAAAAAGCACCAAACACACCAATGGTTACCCCTGTAAAGTTTCATTATCGACAGAATGCACATTTGTCTCAAGCAGGTGAGCAAACTTAGGCTTTAAACTTTGCAATCTCTTAACACTAAACATAATACTGAAATGTCTCGACTTTTTCAAGCGAAATTTCAACGTTTATGAATTTTGTGCAACAAAGTATACTTTGATTAAAAGGTCTACTACATGACAGAGTTGTACTTTCTGCAATTAGTTGTAGTCCCTTTTTGTACAAAACACGTTGAGATATATATGGAATATTACGTGGAATTAGGTGTATATAATAGTGTAGTATAGGCAGTTTTTTGATTATACGTTTCTTTTTCCTTTCAGTATATATGAGTAACAGTCCAACTTTGAAAAAATATAGATTTATTTAAAACTGATATGTGATACTCACAAACATCGAAAAACACAAAAGAGAGTCCTTCAAAAAGAGATTGTCCATACGCTAACTGAATTCCTGATATTGAACCACAACCAATAAATAAATACTATTTTCTATTTAAGTGTACTATCCTTATTTATAATTTCGTATTTGAAGTATACTAACGTGCAGAATGCTAGATTGAAATAGACTCCCATGGGATGCATTTCCATGGACAAATGTTCATTTAAAAGTTTTAAAACCTTTGTCGAGAAGCCTTATACGAAGGAGGACCAGACTAACTACTGTTCAATGTTCAATTCGAAATTAATTAACCTTGAATAAATAATAATGCCTATTCGGGCTACAAAAACGAGTAAATCTCACAACAAACTCTCGTCTCCAACTCTATCTACTTGTTTTTTTATTTACCCATTCTTATTATTATTTGAAATTCCTTGAACTAAAAGCCAAACGAATTGAATATTTTTGTTGGTTCATGATTCTACAGACTTCAGAATATCTTCGTTTCATGTCATTATGTAATTATGAAAACGGATTGATATAAGCTAAAAGATTTTTTCAAAATCCACGTTTTCAAACTGTGTTAACCCTTAACCCACTACGCACGACTATAATAGACTTTGAGTCCATTTTCAACCCAGATCATTGTAAATCCAAATCAGCTGCTGATCAGTGTTAACAGTGTCCAGCTGCTGATCAGTCATTCAAAGAAAGAACAGTCCATTATATATATGAAGCGGATTAAGGGTTAAAATCATTATAATATTGTGTAACCAACATTGGAGAATAAAATATTGTTTAAACTAACTACTGTTACCTATGATCCCTGATACAACTCAACTATTAAAAAATACACAAGTACACATTTTTTAAGGAAATACAACTTCCCTCTATGATGCAAACCATCTATGAAAAGCACCATGAGTTCTCAATGCATAACTATTGTTCCTTATGTTTATATCGTTACAAAAGTATGTTCACTCTCAATTCAGTTTCTTCCCCACCACACTAACCTAAAACAATTATTGTTTAAAACAAACATATGAGTAAATGAACCAAACCAAAATTTAAATGTTCAACCAAATATTAGCATCAGCGTCTTTCTTGGCAATCTCTATCAGAAATAAGAAGTTCATACATAATTATTTGTTACATAGAAAAAGTGGGTGCCCACAAAACAAAAATCCAAATAAACCCAGTGAAAACTCTATGTTAGGGCAGAAATAACTCTTTGAAGTCAGATCTTGAATTTGTTTTTTTAACGCCATGTTTTTTATTTCCATAATTCTGTTTATACATGAATTAGGTTCCACTCATCCACCATGGCACATACATAACCCTCATTTACCTTTTTCACACATTCATCTGTAAGTTTGTTTATATCACATTTTTTTTTATCATTTAACCAATATTACACTAGTTCACTATCATTTATCTGTGAACGCCTGTAGTCCGGTGATAGCACGTCCCAGTATTAATGCATGGATATCATGGGTTCCTGAAAGTGCAAAAATCAAGAATTTATTATATTGTTTTAGATTTACTTCTAGTTTTTATATCAATTGATAATGGATTTGTTAAATCTTCATTAATTATTAAAAAAGAACTCTAGGGCTATTCCAATATTAAATTGTACCCAGGACCCGAGGACAGCAATTTAGTAAACATCTAATGGTGAACTCTATTTTCTGAAGTTTGATTTTTTAAACTCTGTTTTGCATCTATGGGTGGGTGTTCAATGTCAAAAGTGCTGCCTTCCTGTGGTCCTATGTATGTTTTAATGGAATAGCCCTTACATATTCCAGTTTTAACTTGTTTTATATTAATAATAATAATGTTATATCATCATTTCACATGTTTATGAATAGAATTTGTTCTGAGCAATTTATCATTATAAATCAAATACTTAATATCCATAATCGATGCATATACCACAATTAATTGAGCAATACAAAACTGCTACTCCTCTAACAGGGGTCATTTTTTTTTTTAAAAATACCACATTTTAGCTACTGCTTGACAATATTTTACCTATATAATCATTACGTGATTATTAACCTAAAGTTTCTTGCTTGATTTGCAGTCTATAAATTGCTTAAAGAATGCTGTGTCCTTACCGAAAGAACATAGGAATACACACACACAGAATATACCCAGCACAGCCCACCAAGTTCAGACACGGTTGTGTCCTTCCTTGGGTTTCGTACTTGTCAAGCAGGTGAAAAATTTTCAAGCATCTTAACATTACTCCATCCAAAGACAAAAAAAACGTGCTCACCTTCGTAAGTGTTTACAGCTTCTAGATTCATAACGTGTCTGATGACATGGTATTCATCACAGATACCATTACCACCCAGCATATCGCGCGCCTGCCTCGCAATGTCTAACGATTTACCACACGAGTTCCGTTTAATCAATGAGATCATATCTGGACTAACACTGAAATGTTTCAACAAATTAAACATACATATCACACAAGATTTTTCATATTAAAGCTGAAAAACATTATTTCACAAAGGATATAATGAAAATTATATTTACTGATGTTTTTGGTTTATAACATATTTACAAATAAACATAATTATTAAATTAGATCGGGATTTCTTAGTGAAAGAATATTCATAATCGCTTAATATTAATAATTAACTCCGAACACAAAACAAAAATAACTAACAGTGACGTTGAGAAATGAAGTCAGTAAAGTCGACACCATCTGCCGATAACGTTCAATAAAACAAAACATTTCAGTTAAAATCGTGCACAAAGTGATTTAAAATGTAATAAATAGATTATTTAACTGTTGGGTTGAATTATATGGACATCCTTCACTTGATGGTAGATCGATGCAGACTTTATATAATAGTTATAGGACAGATGTCGATACTGACTGGCAACACGGCATGGGGTACGAACATGTGTTGTTTTGTAAGAAAATCAAGAAGAAGATTTGCTTTAAAATGACTTTTTCTGGAATATTTTCCCTTTAGAGCCCCTTTCGACAAATGTTCATCATGTACTTGAAAGATAAACAAGTTAGAACAGCAGACCTTGTTGATTTCAGGGAAATGTACGCTTTACAAAAAGAGTGGACATGTTTGAAGTAGTGCGACACAAATCGTTCAATTAGAGCACAGAAAAATGTTCCATTACAGAAATTTAGAGAATGAAAATTTTCAAAGAAAAAATTAGTGCAACGCTGTGGTCTAGTGGTAGAGCTTTGGACCCTGGATTGAAAAATTGCGGGTTCGATCCCCGTTGTGTTGTGTCCCTGAGCAAGACATTTTATCTGCACTTGCTTAGTACTGGTTCTGCCCAGGAAGGCATCGAGAGTGATTAAAATAAATTCAGAGAGCTTTCGTTACAATTAATGTCAAATAAATAAGTTTAAACTAAAGAAAAATACTGCAAAAATGTGATAGTGTATGCTGATTGAAGCATGAATGCATCTGTATTGCACAAACACAGAGCTGATTGATCTACACCAAAAACAATATAGAACATTCTACAAAGGTGGACCGACCAATCCGTCACTTACAGTCCTTTATCTTTTAGTCTCCCAACCTGCAGACAGGCCTGAAGTCCCAGAGATATTTCGGTCAACATATCTGCCATTTTCTTCTGTATCAACTGATTATTGGCCAGAGGTCTTCCAAACTGAATCCTACAACACACGTAACATACAGCTTTATATTATTTACCCACCATGCAATGTAATAAAATCATTTAATATTATTTAGGATTACAGGTGTAATATAGGCGACAGGAAACTCTCTGGTGCATCTGGTATTGTGCATGCTCAATCAGTTTTGTCTTTTTATATGAAATTAGTTTTTCGACTTTATGGAATATGTTTGCAAAATGGTCTATATCTTTTTGAGCCTCATTATGAATAAATTTACAGAACTTTTTCTTAAAATCAATATTAGAAAGGATCTAACCTATTGATTTTTATAATTTTAAGAAAAGGACAACTTAAATAATTACAAAGTTAAAGAAATTCAATATTAAATAAAAATAAATGCAAGATACTATTTATCCAAAAAAGCCTCATAAGGAACACTGATTATTGTAGCTGCCTATATATGATGACTTGGTCTTCTCCGTATGACACAGAATGATGGAACTGCCTTAAACGGTTAAGAAAATCTACGAGGCAATTTCAATGCATACCGAGCTGAACAGAAAAGACCAAACAATAATTTGGTGATGTGACCGTTCTAGGCCCATTCTCCATATTTTATCTCGATGTACTTCGAGGATGAGCCTGGCATGTTCATTATTGTTAGGCGCCATATAACCTTTCATGTGATGGTGCGCCTTAAAACCCAATTCAATTCAATTAAACGACTGATATACTGTTTCAAAAATCAACATTTCAACCCGTTTCTAACGCATTTTGTTGTTTCTGACAGTTTTCCTCACAAACACTTTCAAATAAAACCAACACTTTCAAATAAAACCAACTGACGTCTCGTTTGTGATGGTTTAAAGTCGCATGACTGGATTTGTGACATGTCAAACATTTTTTAACGTTAACCAATCGGATTGCAGGATGTTGCCAAGTGCATTAGAATGTTTTATGTCTCTCTGCAATTAAACTGTTTACAGTGAAAATATAAGGGGGGTTTCAATCCTATAATACACCTTGTCATTTATAAAAACAATACTAGTAATACATTTTTTATAACAATGTAATTCCTATAACATAAACAAGTAGATTCTGAAAGCATGTATTTTGTGTCATATTTGGCAAATGTTAAAATCTTGTAGTTATACCTGTCTAATGTGTATTGCCTCGCAGCCTCCAGACAAAACTCTGCAGCACCAAGTGCCCCCCATGCTATACCATACCGCGCACTGTTTAAACATCCAAATGGTCCCTGTGGAAACAAGAACATAAGTAGTGTTGTTTTTAGTGAAAACATATGTCTCCCCCACAGGGGAAAGGGCCATAAATCAACCAAAAATCATTCAACTGGAACACGATGAAGATATGCGCAACTAGGTTCAACAATTTCTACCAAGTTTCACTGAAATCTGGCCTGGTGATCAGGAGAACTAGTCTGGACAAAGTTTGTGTATTAAAACCTTTAGGCCATAACTCTGCAAAAAATTGTTCAACCGGAACACAGAACAGATATGCGCAACTAGGCTTGGTACAGATCATCCTTTTGCCAAGTTTCGTTAAAATCTTGCCTGGGATCACTCAAACCAGTACAAAGTTTATGTATTAAAACATTTAAAGGGCCAACACTCTGCCAAAAATCACTCAAACCAGAACACGGCAAAGATATGGGCAACTAGGCTTGGTACTGATCATCCCTGCAAAATTTAATTGAAATCCGGCCAGCGGTTCAGGAGAACAAGTCCGGAAAAAGTTAAAACCTTTATAGGGCCATAACTCCACCAAAAATCATTCAAACAGAATATGGCAATGCTATGCATAACTAGACTCGGCACTGAACATCCCTGCAAAGTTTCGTTGAAATCTGGCCAGGGGTACAGAAGTAGTCCGGACAAATTTTGTATATTAAAACCTTTAAAGGGCCATAACTCTGCCAAAAATCATTCACCCAGAACACAGCGATGATATACGACAGACAACAGATGACAGACAGGACAAAAACAATATGTCTCCCCTCCTTACTCCTGTACTACACCTGTAAAATGTCATAAAACATGTGGCGACCGATTTTGTTCTCTGACCAGCATGATCCTTTACGAAGACCAGCTACATTTTGAAAGTCAATTTATATTAGTTTTTTAAGTATTTAAGGAATCACATTTTAATTTTTGACTTTTACCATAGGATTCAGAGTTTGTTCACAGAATATTTCACTGCAAATGCTCTGAATATATGCATACAATTTCTGTAATCTGTATTTCTGTATTTGTCCATTTTACTAAGAAGTTTATAATAAAAGGAGTAACTCAAACTTATTTCCGTTTCACATCAATGAAATTCTCTGAAGCACAATCTAATACAATGTTAATCCTCATAACTTGTAACACTGTTAAATATTATCTGAAATAAGTTTATATGAATGGTATTTCATGTCATATCTGACTACAGTCAGATGGGCAGGGGAGGGAACGAAACTCAATTTCCCATATTTGACTCACAGCTAATCCGCTGACATGAGGCAGCATGTTCTCCTCGGGCACCTCCACATCCTCCATCACAATCTGGCCTGTAATACTCGCTCGTAGGGAAAACTTGCCCTCTATCTTTGGTGCTGGTAAGGAAAAAAGCATTTGATCAGTAATGATATAGGCCTAGATGGATCATGGAGCTAGAAATACTCTTTAAATAAAGAATTTAATATTTAGTTTTACCTAGCAAACCAGTGAACTAACACAACTTTTCTCTATACAAAGACTTTGTTGAATGAACATTATTGAAAAGCCAGAAAAAAATGACACAATTTGAAAATAAAACAAGAGGCCCAAGAGGGCCTGTGAACGCTCTACTGGCTGTTATACCATTGATGAATCGAGTCGTACTACATGGTGTCTAGAGTGTACACAAGGTTTTTCAAGTATTTGACCTAGTGACCTAATTTTTGACCCCATGGGACCCATTTTCGAACTTGACCAAAATATAATTAAGACAACATTTCGACAAAGTTTCATCAAGATCGGGTCAGAAATATAGCCTCTAGAGTGTACACAAGGTTTTTCAAGTATTTGACCTAGTGACCTAGTTTTTGACCCTGTGTGACCCATTTTCGAACTTTAGCAAGCTATAATTGAGACAAATATTCTGACAAAATTGCATCAAGATCGGGTCAAAAATATGGCCTCTAGAGTGTACACACGTTTTTTCCAAATTTGACCTAGTGACCTAGTTTTTAACACCATGTGACCCATTTTTGAACTTGACCAAGATATAATTAAGACAAACATTTTGACAAAGTTTCATCAAGATTGGGTCAGAAATACGGCTTCTAGAGTGTACACAAGGTTTTTCAAGTAGTTGACCTAGTGACCTAGTTTTTAACCCCATGTGACCCATTTTCAAACTTGACCAAGATATAATTAAGACAAACATTCTGACAAAGTTGCATCAAGCTCGGGTAAAAAATATGGCCTCTAGAGTGTACACAAGGTTTTTCAAATATTTGACCTAGTGACCTAGTTTTTAAATTCATGTGACCCATTTCCGAACTTGATCAAGATATAATTAAGATAAACAAATTGACAAAGTTTCATCAAGATTGGGTAACAAATATGACCTCTAGAGTGTACACAAGTTTTTTCAAGTATTTGACCTAGTGACCTAGTTTTTGACCCTACATGACCCATTTTTGAACTTGACCAAGATTTCATTGAGACAAACATTCTGACAAAGTTTCATGATGATTGCATCAGAAATGTGGCCTCTAGAGTGTACACAAGAAAAGTTAACGGACGACGGACGACGGAAAACGGACAACACACCATCCCATAAGCTAAAAACAAACTTTACCGAGCTGTTATTGACATTAACAATCTGGTAAAGTTTGGTAAAGATCGAATGAAAAAAAAAAAGGCGTCTAGAGAGTACACAAGGTTTTTCAAGTATTTGACCTAGTGACCTAGTTTTTGACCCCATGGGACCCATTTTTGAACTTGACCAAAATATAAATAAGACATTTCGACCAAGTTTCATCAAGATCGGGTCAGAAATATGGCCTCTAGAGTGTACACAAGGTTTTTCAAGTATTTGACCTAGTGACCTAGTTTTCGACCCTGTGTGACCCATTTTCGAATTTTAGCAAGCTATAATTGAGACAAATATTCTGACAAAATTGCATCAAGATCGGGTCAAAAATATGGCCTCTAGAGTGTACACACAGTTTTTCCAAAGTTTAACCTAGTGACCTAGTTTTTAACACCATGTGACCCATTTTTGAACTTGACTAAGATATAATTAAGACAAACATTTTGACAAAGTTTCATCAAGATTGGGTCAGAAATACGGCTTCTAGAGTGTACACAAGGTTTTTCAAGTATTTGACCTAGTGACCTAGTTTTTAACCCCATGTGACCCATTTTCAAACTTGACCAAGATATAATTAAGACAAACATTCTGACAAAGTTGCATCAAGCTCGGGTCAAAAATATGGCCTCTAGAGTGTACACAAGGTTTTTCCAATATTTGACCAAGTGACCTAGTTTTTAACTTCATGTGACCCATTTCCTAACTTGATCAAGATATAATTAAGATAAACAATTTGACAAAGTTTCATCAAGATTGGGTAACAAATATGACCTCTAGAGTGTACACAAGTTTTTTCAAGTATTTGACCTAGTGACCTAGTTTTTGACACCACATGACCCATTTTTGAACTTGACCGAGATTTCATTGAGACAAACATTCTGACAAAGTTTCATCAAGATCAGGGCAAAAATATGGCCTCTAGAGTGTACACACGGTTTTTCCAAAGTTTGACCTAGTGACCTAGTTTTCAACACCATGTGACCCATTTTTGAACTTGACCAAGATAAAATTAAGACAAACATTTTGACAAAGTTTCATCAAGATTGGGTCAGAAATACGGCTTCTAGAGTGTACACAAGGTTTTTCAAGTATTTGACCTAGTGACCTAGTTTTTAACCCCATGTGACCCATTTTCAAACTTGACCAAGATATAATTAAGACAAACATTCTTACAAAGTTGCATCAAGCTCGGGTCTAAAATATGGCCTCTAGAGTGTACACAAGGTTTTTCCAATATTTGACCTAGTGACCTAGTTTTTGACCCCACATGACCCATTTTCGAACTTGACCGAGATTTCATTGAGACAAACAATTAAGATAAACATTCTGACAAAGTTGCATCAAGCTCGGGTCAAAAATATGGCCTCTAGAGTGTACACAAGGTTTTTTCAATATTTGACCTAGTGACCTAGTTTTTAACTTCATGTGACCCATTTCCTAACTTGATCAAGATATAATTAAGATAAACAATTTGACAAAGTTTCATCAAGATTGGGTAACAAATATGACCTCTAGAGTGTACACAATTTTTTTTAAGTATTTGACCTAGTGACCTAGTTTTTGACCCCTCATGACCCATTTTTGAACTTGACCGAGATTTCATTGAGACAAACATTCTGACAAAGTTTCATCAAGATCGGGTCAAAAATATGGCCTCTAGAGTGTACACACGGTTTTTCCAAAGTTTGACCTAGTGACCTAGTTTTTAACATCATGTGACCCATTTTTGAACTTGACCAAGATATAATTAAGACAAGCATTTTGACAAAGTTTCATCAAGATTGGGTCAGAAAATACGGCTTCTAGAGTGTACACAAGGTTTTTCAAGTATTTGACCTAGTGACCTAGTTTTTAATCCCATGTGACCCATTTTCAAACTTGACCAAGATATAATTAAGACAAACATTCTGACAAAGTTGCATCAAGCTCGGGTCAAAAATATGGCCTCTAGAGTGTACACAAGGTTTTTCCAATATTTGACCTAGTGACCTAGTTTTTGACCCCACATGACCCATTTTCGAACTTGACCGAGATTTCATTTAGGACAAAAATTCTGACAAAGTTTCATGATGATTGCATCAGAAATGTGGCCTCTAGAGTGTACACAAGCAAAAGTTAACGGACGGACGGACAACGGACAACGGACAACACACCATCCCATAAGCTCTGCTGGCCCTTGGCCAGTAGAGCTAATTATGGAAAAACAAATAACTGGTATTGTCATGTTTTTTTAAAATATATTTACAAATACTGATAATGTGTCTTTAATAACTCACCTGATAAACCTTTCATGCCCTTTTCCAGAATAAACCCCTTTATTTTGTTATTTTCCGAATCACATTTACCCCAAACTATAAACACATCTGCTATAGGAGAGTTGGTTATCCTGAAATATAAATACATCTGTAACTGCCTATTAAATCATTTTAAAATTATTTTTTGACTAGAATTGCCATATCAAAACATCAAGAAACTCATTACTCAATGAGTAATACAAACACTCAAAATATCTTTTTTTATTCAAGAAATAGAATTGACTGTGTTCTGAAAACACATTGAGTGTCTCCTATATAGGACTCGCTGTGTTCTGAGAACACACTGAGTTCCATGTTTTGAAGAAAATTTATATTTTGAGTGTTTGTTTTACTCAATGAGTAATGAATTTTTTGACTTTCTAATAAACAAAACAAAACAAAAATCTAAAATGATTTAATAGATGTTCCCTTTTTTTTATTGATAGAAGAATGAGCTTACAAACAAATAACTTCAAAAACGCCTCTAGAACAATAGGTTGACACACGAGGTAATTGTCAAAAGGATATCTTCACAATCTTTGATATAAGAATTTTCTATATAGCATAAAAGTACAATTCATGTATTTACAAAATTATGTTCCTTAAACGAAATGAACCAAAAGACCAATGTACTATTGTTTGGGGTGCTTGTTTCAGCCAAAGGTTATTTCGACTTTTCAGACAAAATTCAACTGGTACAGTCGTTCCCGATTGAGAATGGAAATACATCGCTTGTGTCAATGGATGTTTGACGTATCAGACATGTAAACAACCGATGATGCCTTCCAATAAAATGAAAATCCTCAGTGAATTGAAACTAGTTGACACCTCCCACTCGCCCCGCCTACAAGTCTCACGTGACCAAAATCGATATCATAACATAACACTGAGTACATGTACTTCTAAAGACTCACCTTTTCGCTATTAGATGTTGATGTATTCCACTAATATAAAATTTTACTAAAACATTTGATTTGATCCCTATTATGACTTTAGTTTTCGTCTGTAAAAACGTGTGCACGCGTGCTTTTATTTAAAGTTGTTTTTAAAGCTATTTGCCATTTTTTCTCAAGTCCAATTTATTAGAAATTAGGCTAAAACTACCGTAAGTGCACGAAATAAAATAATTCCTATGATCAACATTCTCACTTGAAAGATTTGTGTAAACTGTGCAGACAGTTTAACTCTGGAGATGTGAGAATGATGATCGACCACTAAAAATAAATCATTGTGCTAATTTGTCATGAACCATCAAGCATCGCTAAATATTGTGTTATTTTCATTGCAAGGCCAAGTGAGACCTTTCATACACATTAAAATCAATGATGTAGACTACACACATATAGTACTTGTTGGGTGTAAAGATCGCTAGTGGTGACGAGAGTTACAACTACTCATTATATATTCACACTCTTGTTTACTTCCAGGCTCAATCGTGAATGCCTGTAGCTAAATAAGTTGTATAACATTAAAACAGAATTTTTTTGTGGTAAATAAAAATACATTTGTTTCCAAATCGGTTGAGAAATAAAAAAATAAAACGTTACATGCAAAAGTTGTTTTTGATAGGGTATTTATTTTCAATGCAAAATTCTGCTGCATGAAAAATTGGATTTTTTTTTTTTACAATTTTTAACAAAGTTGGTTTTAATGTGATAAATAAACATAAATTAAGACACTCTGAAAGTTTTATAGCAAAATATTAAAGTTATTTGAGTTTTCTTAATTTTCTGCTGTCCCAGCAACAAGTTTACATGGCAAAAGCCCCATCTAAAAAGTATTTTTGGCGTAAAATATTTATTTCTCAACCAATTTTCAAAACTAAGTTATTTTTATTTACCACTAAAAATTCCAGTTTCAGTGATGTATAATTATGTAAACAATTATTAAAATTGGTCATGTAATTGCTGAAAAGCCTTTGGCTGAAACAAGCGCCCTGAACAATAGTTTGTTTTAACAGAAACACACGCAATACTGATATTTAGAAAGTTCTAAACAGAATAAAGCACCATAAGATGACAAGTTTGAAGTGTGCCACCATATTTCATAAACATGTTCCAGTTATAATACACACCGGATACAGACATTTCACAGATCTACTATCATCTTCCATGAACATTCCAAAAACCTTGATATAACAGCACTCTATATCTTCATAGGCTACACAAGACCAATCTGTTGATATGTGAAGCAAATTTATAAAAGGAGATCGAACAGTTTTGGAGGTTTTCTCAAAAAAGGAAAATGTTAAAAAAACTAACCCGCCAAATAACGGCAGAAGTACACTACAAAGCCGTTTATCAAAACTCTGTCCAGGTCATATATGAATGCATGTGCCGATTAAAAGCACATTTTTTCACTGGTTCTTAAAATACCCGTGATTAAATATGTGTAAAACAAATTGAGTTGGTAACTCTTAATTCGACGCTCCAGTTTTGGGGCTGGCATGGCTGATATAAGCCATTTATACTGTGTCTATGGAGTTTGGATTCTCAAAATATATAAATTATATATATACTCGCCATCAGTAGGTTTATTAACGGTGTACATACATTGTAAAATTTTGAAGTTGTTGGTGGGATAGCTACTTTAAGAAGCTGATTATTTGGTTAAATTCCCATCATCTAAATCTATATAGAATGACATGTATCACATTTTCTGGACTTACTGAACCACCTTTAGCTTACCAGGATTTAGAGCCATTTAATTTGAAAGTTTTACTGGACGGATTATACGTAGCACGGGTTTCCATGGATGATGGGTCACTACCGTGGTTAGGTTCCGTTAGACCAAAACAACCAATAAGCTGTCCCTTAGCTGAAAATAAATAAATATTTGTACATTTCAGAAAAAAGCTTCCCAACAGATGAGAGATGAAGTTTGCAATCAAACATGCCTCCGCCAGGGATCGAACCCACAAGTGGTAGATGTGTGAAGCTCTAAAGCGAAGGCCTTATCCACTGAGCTACCGTAATCTTTTTTACTATCAGTGTCTATTACATTTTTAGAAAACTAGTTTAAACTATAAACCGTATTTGCCGATTTCTTGCATATCTTTCTTGTTTTAGGGATAAACTAAACGAAAGCGAATGAATGAATGAAATATGTTTGAATGGTGATTTACGTAATTTTAGCACATGTTAGGCCATATATGATTTTTGTGTGGTAGAGACAGACCACCCCAATTTTTCTGGATATAACCAGTATTGTATACATCCCGCCATCCGTAAAAATCAACAGAATGAATAAATGAGGAATATTGTTATAAATATTGTTTTGAATAATGTTAAAACAATAAAATGTTTTAAAAACTTATGATATTCATGATATCATGTCATAGTAATTTTAACCTCGTCTGTGGATAATTATCTATAGATTGAACTGAAAATGGGGTTATTCCATACGGAGAAGACAATCCTCTGCTTGAATATTCCTGATGTGGCTGTCTGAACATAGTTAGCACCTGGATTAATCAAAGGCATGACTAGGAATGGTTGTTACTGGAAAATATCAGAACATTAATAATATACTTACCTAATTTTGGTATATATTTCTGTTTTTGTTCCTCTGTACCGTATTCGTTGATGGGATGCATAACAAGAGATGACTGTACACTCATGGCTGACCGATAGCTGCTATCTACCCTGTGGTGTGTAAGAATAATAATGAACATAGGACATAATTATACATAATATGTGGACAGAAAATTCGGTAAGATTATAAGAACTCCAACACGAAGTATAATTGTTTCTATCAGAACCGAGACTCTGTTGATATTCCGATTAAAACAGTGATACCGGGAGTTGGAATTCCCTCTCTGTCAATATTCCGATTAAAACAGTGATACCGAGTGTTGGAATTCCCTCTCTGTCGATATTCCGATTAAAACAGTGATACCGAGGGTTGGAATTCCCTCTCTGTCGATATTCCGATTAAAACAGTGATACTGAGGGTTGGAATTCCCTCTCTGTCGATATTCTGATTAAAACAGTGATACCAAGGGTTGGAATTCCCTCTCTGTCGATATTCCGATTAAAACAGTGATACCGAGGGTTGGAATTCCCTATCTGAACCTGATACCCATGACTGATCATTTTTCTTGCACATCACTGATATTTTGTGTGTTGACGTCGTCAATCACTAACGTCTTGCACGTGTTTTTTCACACAATGTTGTCACGCAAGTGTGACATTAATACTGAAATCATTGTTGATGCACGTGATTTTTATCTTCCCCCACGTGTAAGATCAATCTTTCCATCACCCACGTAAAATGCGGATAACCGTATCCGGTAAGCAAGAAATATGGTTATCCGATAGGGGCTGTCTTCCCTGTGTGATGGAAAATACAAATGTATAAAAAGTTAAAAATACAGAACTTTTATCTTACATGGACAGAGACGTTCGATAGATGGGTCCAGGGATATACTAACAGCTGAGTTATAAATGAATGAAACAAATGTAGATTTAACTATTTAGTTTGCTGTTATTGAAATATATCATTTTGGTGGCACATAATGTACACAGGAAAAATGTTGCGACGTGTGCCACGTAAGTGTTACTTTCTTATTCTTCGCTTTTTACTTTCATATGTACATTGTGTTATTTACATATGTGCCACACATGTAAATGATATATATGTGTGGCACATATGTACCACATGTATGTTTCATGTTAAAATAATACACCTGTGCCACATATGAAATGTATACATCTGTATTTCATATGAAACTACTATATACTAATTACAAATAGCATTTATATAAAAAAAAAAGAAAATTAGAATGTTGTAAAAAATGGTGACACAACATATTAAGTTCTAATGTTATTTAGTAAAAAAATATTTTCATATGCATTACACATGTGTTACTTTCATATGAAAAACATAAAAAAATTGTGGCACATATGTACAACTTAATTATGAATTTTATACCTAGATATTTTTCCTGTGTACATGTATTCCAGGTTGTTATTTTTTATCTACATTTCTTATAGATGATTTTGCCAATTTTCATCAAATACGCCTGATTAACTGATGAAATGTTGAGACATTATTCTGGTCACATGGACATGGTTACAGGTATGCTCCGTAACTATGTATAACCCTTGACCCTCCAGGGGCATGTCAAGGATTTTAGATAAACTGACCTTTCCACTTCTCTGGCGATGAGTCCATAAGCCACAGATGATACCCCAGCACAGCCATAACCCTGAATAGTGGGACCTAACACTCCCAACTCTCCCATCTCTGTCATGATCTCAGGATGAAATACTGAAATTAGCAATTATGTAACATTATTAATGTACAATTCATTGTTTAAGGGTTACATACACATACATGATTATCAAAATGTTACATACCGTATTTCCCCTAATAGTAGCTAGCACACAGTTACAACACGCCTTACCATTGTTTTGGTTTGCCATGAGTATTTTAGGCAGTTTCAGCCATAATGTTTGTCAGTGTGTGCTGCATAGAAATAAGTTTCAGCCTTACCTTCATTTCTGTTTGCCATGAGTATTCGCGGCATGAGTTTCTCCTGACAGTATTGTCGGAATTGATCGCGGACAATGATTTCATCCTCTGTTAGCTGACTCTCAAGGTTAAGTGCATCTTTCCAGTCAAACTTCACTGAAATTTTAAAAATGTAAACTAGAGAATTCCTATTAAGTAGTCTCAAAATTATTAAATAACAGACTCAGTTGCTTAAAGGGACTGGAGGCGATCTTGAAGTTATAAATGAATGTAATTTCATATCAAATTTGCAAATATACACTTATTAGAATATTAAAATATAGTTTATGAAAACGTTTGGTCTGAAAAATTGACTTAGCAAGTTTAAAGTATTAAATCATAAATATAAATTCATATATATGGTTCATTTAGTTGATACTATTTCATAAACAAAAATAAAGTTGGACAGAATACAAATGCATTTGGATTTTTTTTTCCATTTTTTTTTTAAATCACAATTAAATCACAGTATACATATTTTATTTATACATTCAAATATTTTTCTATTTATTGTCTCTATCGTTCTTTTTACCGATACTGCACACAACCAATTTTGATAATCCCGGCAGCCTCATTTCCGCATTCTCACATCTTAAGAGTTACAACTGTCCCTGGTCATACCTCTGATTAAAACCAACAATAAAAAAGTGTGGGCTTGTGCGGAAGATATTTTAGAGCAGACTGTAATTCATGGTTAATCAATTCTGTTTTAATAGCTATTTAGAAAATATCTACTTTAATGAATAATTACAAGCAAATTTATCAAAATATTCCACTTAAAATCAACTATCGATGATTATTAAGTGAATATTAAATATAAATACCCAACTTTTTAAATTTGAAGCCCTAATGGTAATGATAGATTATTAACTAAAAGTAATATGGTATTGCTGAGAGCACAGTCAATACTCATTAAAATTGTATTTAAAAAGGTATAGTAATTAACATAATTCATTATACATAGACATTTGCATCAATTTTTCAAGTTCATATTATAGAGTAAAAAGAATCAGTGTGCATTATTAGTTTATTACACTGTAATGCAAAATTGTAAAGACTATTCGACCGTTGTCTGCGTATACACATATCATGAAATCTCCCTAAATTTCTGGCTTACATTTAACCCTGATTAATCCGTTAATATTTCCGCTCAACTTAAAACAGGTGCATCTCATTCTGATTGGTCAATACATGCTGCCTCATTACCAGGTATATGTGACAGACGATTTAGTTATTTACAAAGGGTATCGTTGTGAAACTCTGGCAAGAGAGAATGCGTTACCGAGGAAGGGAATACGGGCTTTTAGTATCACTGATTAAAGTGGGTACATCAGCCTATGATCAAGCTTTGGGGCTAAATGAGTTTTAAAAAATAAAAAACCAGGAGATGACTTCAAACATGAAATGGTTCAAAGACATAGATGGTACATTAACCGTTTCCTATAATACTAGTAATTTAATTACAGTGCAATAATTAATTACAGAGATCTAAGAAAGGACATCTCTAATAATAATTATAAATTACATCACATCAGGCCATAGAGAACTTCCCAAGCTATAAACACCTGTCAGGTGGAGCTCATCGCCAATATCTACACATGATACTCAAGTTGCAATACATGTTCATTGTGATTTTTTGACTTCTAGGTTTAAAATAAAATTGGAACTGACAACTTTACATCCCTTCCGAAGAATGCCATACTTTCGCGATACCTTCCCCTTGTAAGGAGTGCATTTGAAAAGGGACTTGACCCCCACTGGCACTGGGAATCAAACCCGGGATCTCCGGATCTAGAGGCAAGTACTTGGTCATAGAACTTAATAACTAAACAGTCAGAGCTCTAACCTTAAACATTTACATTTTTCATAACCTGTGACTGTTATTTAAAAAAGACCTAAAACTCGTATAGTATAAACCAGAATCAGTTACTACCACAAAATCACTCCAGTCTAGATGCATTCTATCTTCTGTACAGGAATTTTCCTATATATATGACAATTTTCTCCAGGTAGGGTGATTATTCAACTTTACAACCATGCAATAAAATTCTATGAGCATCGATGAAAATCCAATGCGCAAGACCTCTCAAGATACCTACTGTTATGCAACAAAATTCATTGAAAATTATTTTGTAGTCTCCAACATGATAATTATTGAACAACTGCTAATTGGATCTGGATGAAGATTTATTTATCCTTGATAATAAGTATTCAGACATAAATAAACACAGCACATTTGGCAACTATTTCGATTTATTAGCAAATGATCTTGGTAACTGATTTAGGTTACAAATGGTTACTAGGGAAAAGTAACTCCTACTCACTAGCGGATCCAGGGGGGGCGCACCCGGCGCGCGCCCCCCCTAAAAATTCCGGATCATACATGTATGTTCATGTTACTGTAGATATAATATCAAACAATTTCGATGCACGCCCTCAGTATTAAAAAATTTCTCCCCTGCTACTCTAAACCAAAGAGAGATAATAATTTGGCGTTTTAATAACTTCCATGACGTCATTACAGTTTTATTTTTCTAATAGTTTATTATGCGGCAGTATGCGCACGCATCACCAACGCCATATAAGGAAGTAAACACATTTTTCGGAGAAATCCCTTTTGTTTTTGTACCGCTTATTTACTTTTTGGTTGTTTTTCCTGTTTCCAATCTTCAGTTATAAACGTCTGACAATAAGTGACATCGCGTAAGTAATTTGCAGTGTAAAAACGTTTTTTAAATGAGAATGACGGAAACTGGGCTTGAACAGAAACTGGCCTCTAACGAGTATACCCTCAATGGCCCGAATGGTTGCATGAGCTGTCCTAATCCGATCCTAAAAGCCTTCTTTTTTTTTCTTTTTTTTTTTTTTGCGGCTTTATAGCACATCCAGATGAAATATCAAAAATCGTAAAAAGGGGAAGGCTCGGATTAGAGCACAGGCACCCGGCACAGAGCTAGGATAGTAAAAGATGGATTTGAGTGGTTAAAATATCAATTAATTGAGTTCTGGACCCGCAAAAAATGGTTATGTATATATATTAAACCACTCAAATCCATCTTTTACTATCCTAGCTCTGTGCCGGGTGCCTGTGGATTAGAGCTGTCCATTAGAGCTGTCCATTAGAGCTGTCCGTGTCACTCACTCACTGCTCTGTCACTGTCGGTGTCAATGCATGCATGATTTTTTATTTTTAACATCATAATAAACAAACCTGTGGATGCATTTCGTTGAAAAACAGCTGACAGAGGGGAAATAATTGACTTGTTGGGCAAAAGAACGCGTGTTATCTGTCTTAAAGCCATAGTTTCAACATATAATTGCTCTCTCTTCTGTGTGTACACTTTGCATAACAAACTTGTCCTTGACCTCTGTTGAAGGTGTGTACTTCCTGTTAAAAAATGCAGTAAATTAACAAGAAACAACTGACTGCATTTAATAAAAAATACAATATTACCACAGTCACATTCAATATAATATATTTATATTTTTCAAGATTTTTTTTTTATAAAATAGTCAATGTTTATATTTAAAAAATCATTCCGGCGAAATATTGCAGACTCGCAAAAACACGTTCCACTTCCGCTATGGCTGACACAGTCGAACTTGTGCTGCAATATCTAGCACAAAATGAAACAGTTGACACCATTGATCTAGCTAAGACTTTAGGAGAAGATCACCAGAAGATAGTTGGTGCTGTGAAGAGTCTGCAAGCATTTGGAGATGTACAGTTTATATTTTAGACCTTTTTGTTGGGTCTCCATATTGCCACATTATTGCATCACTCGCTTCATTAGGGATAACTCTCAAAAATTAAATAAATAAAACAAGCAGTTGTGTTGTATGATGACAGACAAACATTTTGGTGTTTAAATCATCAAAATCCACCTAAAAATAACAAAGTTATAAGTGTTTTAACTTTACACCTATCCAAATACTGTCCATCATTAACCATGACAGACCTTTTTGGATTAAAAGGAAAATATGTAATCCATATTAAATACTCAAACGAGAAAAGAAAAACAAAAATAATGCCGTTTAAATTATCAAAATCCATTTAGTAATAAAAAAGTTATTGCAGTTTAAACTCTTAACATCTTTTATTTTTATCTGCCAGATTTTGTGTATAAACAACCCGCGTCATCAGCTGAAGTGTGTATTGCGCTCTACTACTTTCATACAGTTACGTGTAACACCTGCTTTATTTGTAGGCATTGCGGTAAAATGCGCTAATAGATAAAAACAAAAGACAACATGTTAAAGAGTAAAAAAAATGCTTTCCAATGGTATATGACCGCCCCTTCACATCGTATCATTTCTATGTGAAACTTGGCCTCAAAGTTGATCAACTTTGACCTCGATTTAAAAATAGAATGAATCAAAATTTTCCACTGCATTTTAGTGTCATATATTACCCATAGTTCCATGTAACATTATCATCTAATTTGAATAATGAATTTCATTGGTTATCCAAAGAAAACACCATTACATCACAAGCACCCTTCTGCCAGGAGCTAAAAATAGCGACCATTTTTTCCGAAATCCGTCGCGCATGCAATTTTCAGAAAACGTTTCTTCTATGATACTGGCTAGAAATTTACAGGTTAAGACATCAAAGTTATAAATCTAACTTTAATTGACAATATGACTTTATTCTGATAATTTTTAAGCCATTATTAATAGAGATATTGGTTATTAAACTTGACCTATTTTGCATTGAGGCAGATAGGAAGCTCAAATATGGCGGATCTTCTGTCATGGTTACCATCATATTTCATACATGACGCGTTGATAAATACATCAACTTCGACAGCGGAGTACAGTGAGCTAATAAAGCCTATGCAAATTTGTACACAAAAATCCTGTTTGAGGTGGTACTTTGCTTACTCGGCGCAAAAAAGCGCTCCAGGTTAATATGTTAAATAACCGACTCGCTGTCATCCCTAACTTTATCATTTATGCAATTGCACTTGTTGAAAACGAAAGTAAAATCGTTTAATGGTTAACATCAGTTTAAGTCCGATATGCCAGGCAAAGATTAAATTTCCTGTGTAAATATATATGTATAATCCTCAGACAGTTTGAGGCAAGGCACTTTGGTGGCTAAGGCCGGGTAGAAAAATACCTGTGTTTCTGGTTACCCGACCGTCCCTATTTTTTGGCGCCAACCCTATAGTTTTTTATCATAAAACAGTTTTAGCTCGACTGATCAGAGTCCGTTGTCCGTCCGTCCGTCTGTCCGTAAACTTTTATTTGTAGCGACAACTCCTCTGAAACTACTGGATGGATATTCATGAAACTTTACAGAAATGTTGCCCATAAAGTCTAGTTGATCCTAGCAAAAATTCATGTTGATGTGAAATTCAAGATGGCCGCCAAAGCTAAAAATAGAGTTTTAAAATACAAGTTTGTAGCGACTACTTCTTGAAAACTATAAGTGATATTGATATGGGACTTTTTCTAAAATGATCAGCATGACATGATGTTGATCCTTGTCAAAAATCGTTTTGATTCAACGTTAAACATGGCTGCCAGTGGCCATCTTTGTTAACATAGAGTTATATAGTAAAAACTTATAGCGACTACTCCTCTGAAACTACTTGGCGGATTTTGCTCTTGATGTCTAATTGATCCTAGGAAAATTTCAGGTCAGCCGGAAATTCAAGATGGCTGCCACAGCTTAAAATAATTTTAAAATAAATAAGTTTGTAGCGACTACTTCTTCAAAACTATAAGAGATATTGATATGGGACTTTTTCTAAAATGATCAGTATGACATGATGTTGGTCCTTGTCGAAAATCGTTTGATTTGACGTTAAACATGGCTGCCAGCGGCCATCTTTGTTTACATAGAGTTATATAATGAAAACTTGTAGCGACTACTCCTCTGAAACTACTTGACGGATTTTCATGAAACTTCACAGGAATGTTGCTCTTAATGTCTAATTGATCCTAGCAAAATTTCAGGTCGGCCGGAAATTCAAGATGGCCGCCTGGGTTAAAAATAGATTTTCAAAAAACAAGTCTGTAGTGACTACTTCCTGAAATCAAAATCAATCAGTAGAGCTTCAAGGTCATTGACCTCTTGTTTTATTTTTAGATTTACGGGAAAGCCTACCCTAAATTTTTCAAAACTGAAATAAAAATAAAAGTCGAATGTGATTTTTTTTTTTCTCCTGTTCGATTTGCAAAAAAAAAGTTGTGCCTATCCTAAAACTTATTTTCACAATAACGTAAAATCGCGCACTTTTTTTTTTGAAAATTTGGATTATGACTTAGTATTTACTTTGTAAGGTCGGAAATCGAAGTATTAATTTAGTTTCATATACATGTTTACAAACACAATTTAATGCATACAATTGGTAACCACAATACCTATTACGCTCTACCTATGTCAGGTAAAACAGGGCCTTTCCCAGGATTTTTTCAAGGGATAGTGGCATTTAGCTTGCGAGTGGGGGAGGGTGCTAGAGGGATTTCCCCTACTGCATATCAATTTTTTTCATAATTTTTTAAGTAAAATATGGATTTTGGCATACACCTGACACATATAAAACATGTTTTAAATATATCTACCAGTCTATTTTTTGAAAAAGATGATACTCTCAACTTTATGCTGTTCTAGATTTTTTTGTTTTGTAAACACTTCATTATATATGTAGTGAAGTTAAGCAGAAGTCATTATATGTTATTTTTAAGTGAATAACATTTAAAAAACAACAACTTGAAGAAGCAAAGTGTCATGTGTTTTTTTTAAGCATCCGAAATAAGGACTACCCGAATTTCAGTGTTTTTTTTATGTGTTTTGTGAATGCAGCCTGTGCCCATGCCATTGTGAAAAATAGCGGCATTTTCCTAGAAATTGTGAAAACTTTATTTTCACAATTTAATATCCCTTGGTTTTAAGTTTTGTTTTTGGTAAATACAGACTAGTTTTGACACCAGCTTAAATTAAGACTAGTATCCTTACTGGTCTGTATTTATTTATTAATTTATTTTTTTCAAATTGTGAATTTTTTGGATAAATTGTGCTTTTTGGAATTGTGAATGGGGCCGAATTTCTGCCCCAAATTAGGCATAATAAACACTGAATTCACATCTACTTTTTACGCTGACGCTGTCTTATAATATCTTAACGTCTAAGTCATGTGAGCATTAGGTCGTTAGCATTTTCAAAAAAACTGCAACCCCGAGATTCTTATAATTTTATGTGACTATCGAATAATTTTGCGTTGATGACGTAACAATTTTACAGGTCATGTACGCATGGTTGAATTCTTGAATTAGACCCTTCTCGCGGAGGTAATTAATACCTCTGCCCCTCTAATCCTTATAAAACACTCCAATCAGGAGCTAAGGATGTATGCTTGTCAGGAGTTTATACTTCAAGGCATTATTTGGTCAGATATGTCATTAATTAACACTGGGAAATGAATGTTTTGACCCACTTTCAAGGGATCGCGGCACGGTTTTAAAGGGTCGCGGCCAGATTAAGGGATCGCGGTATGTCGGTTTCAAAAGTTAAGGGATCGCGGTACCGCTACTCCAGAACTGGCTGGGGAAGGCCCTGGAAAAATATGTCTATTATTCTTGCAACTATGAAAGTTAAACGTCCAATAATTTTTATATAATACATTTTGTTTCGATTTAAAGTGTGTTTAATAGCAAATTTGTGATAATTTCTGTAAAATAAATACTCAAAAATATATTAATCTGACAGTCAGTCAAGAGTGAAAGGTATTTTATTTTATATATACATTTTTCATTTACAGATTATAAATGCAGAGCAGAAGTTGAACAAGAGTTTAGAGCTAACCGAGGAAGGCCAGCAAGTAGCAGAAAGTGGTAGTCATGAGGCACGTGTGTTCAACCAAGTACCGGCAGAGGGCGTTCTGCAGAACGTTGTGATGGTACGTGTGTTACCATTGTATTATTTCTGTGAATTTGTGTTGTTTCTGAAATTCTTTTACTCAAATAAAAAGAAAAATACAGTTAAACATTATATCAAAATTGCGAAAATATACCCTGTTGTCATTTAATGATTGGAAGGCACATGCATGGCTTAGTATTAAAGTTAAAGGGAGTACATCAGGATTTTTCTATAAATATCTTAAATTATAAAAATGTACCAATTCATGATAAAACACTTAAATCCATCAAAATATGATGATTGAACCATATTGTTAAGGTTTAAACTTCAAATACACCATATAGCTAGGACGGAATCAGGCATACAATGCTGAAATTTACCCTGGTGCGTAACCTAGGATAGCACGTATTACTGTACAGAATGAATTTCCTTGTAACTAAGGGGTCATTTTTAGGATCATTCATTATGTTTAGGCACTTTAAAATAGAAAATATCATTATTTGTCAATTTTAAGTCGGACCCCTAGACCCCTTTGAAAACTTTGAAAAGCCTGATGTACTCCCTTTAAGAGGTACAGTCGATTCCGTTTAATCGCATATCGGTTAATTGCATATTTCGGTTAATTGCATAAAGTTTTAAAACACAAAACCGTTTGTATTCTTTTGCATGTAAAAAACCCCGTATAATCGCATAGGTTTTTGTCACATTCCGGATAATTGCATAACAAATATCTGGCTGATTGCATACTGAAAGTCAAATTTACCTGTATTTTGCAACTGTTAATTGATTGACGCGGTCACAGAGATAAGCTTGAGGCAAATTGATTGACAAAACGTGCTAACTGACTTACCGAGAAAGTTTGCCATTTTGTTCGGTTTCCGTAAAGCTTCCACGCCATGACGATCGCTCACCAATTAGCATACACGATTTAATAATAAGTTTGTACGCAATGTGAAGCAATGTGTTGTTAATTATTTACTGCTCTCAGTTTGCTAGTGTCGGTAGAGATGCATATGACATTGAGTAGCTCATAGAGGTTACTTAATAAATGAAAAATAAAATAAGCTTTTGTGTTATTATCATGGCTGTGTAATTCACACTACAAACAACAGCAAAGCGACGCAGGTTGATAGAAAACAAATACGCATAAATATTGCATAAAATCTATCAAATAACAGTAAATACAAAATGAATATGCACAATAATAATCCTATCAAACATCTTACATAGTATTAACTCGCTTTTATGGAGTTTCTATGTAAGTATTAACAGAACAGTAAAACGAAAGTAGAAACGTGCACCGCTACATGTACAAAATGTTCAATTTCGGTTATTCGAATACTCCGGTTAATCGCATATATTTTCTTGACAAATGGGCTATGCAAATAACCGAAATCGACTGTATTAATATAACCGGGCACACTGACAGTTGTCAATCTTGGAACATTACACAGACTTGCTAGAGATAGTGCAAATGTGCATGCATCTATTACATAACACTCTGACTCAATTAATTTGTAACTTTGTAGTGCATTTCAAAAAATGATTCTTAACATTATGTTCCACTACATGTGTGGTACAGACACCTCTCCCTTCATTTAAATGTTAACAAAATATATTTTAATATTAAGAATCCTGTTTATTTTTCCCATTTAGAAATCTGTTCCAAATGCAAAGATTGGCTTCAGCAAAGCTATGCAGGCAGGCTGGATTAGGATGGACAAGACGTCGGAAGGAGGCCCGAAGGTTTTCAGAAAGGTATTTATAGCACTATTCTGGTATAATATGCATTGTCGCATTTAATTTCTGAGGGGAAAAAAGATGTCATCAGAATGATAAATGTTGACCCGTAACCTCCAAACCCCTCTGGCTTCAGTTTTTATGGCATTTTTGGACTTCCAAATTCATGGGGCCTATATGGCCTAATAGTAGCTACGCCGATGTAAATGCCGAATAGTGCTATTATTTGAATTGCAGGATAACACCATTTCAAACATGTATTTGACATTTATTTGTTCAGGTTGACAGTATAAATGACACAGTTCAGGAATGCATGAAGAAGATACAAGAATTAAAACTGCAGGACATCACAGATGCTCAAACATCGGAGTTCAAAAAAAGGAAACTTGTTGCAGAAGTGTGAGTCCCTGTTAACATATACTCTAAGATCAAATTACATTTCCTTTCTTCATATCCTCTATAGCTGGATGGATAAGGCTTTGGCTTCAGAGCTACAGACCTCTGCCCCACGTGGGTTAGCTCCTTGGCGGAGGCAATCATGCATGTCTGATGGTAAATTTCATCCTTCCAGGTTGCTGTCCAAATATTATACCTTATATAATGTGTTAAGGGGACGTTAAACCCTATGTTTTTTCTGTAACGGGGAGTGCTTAAATAAACCTGATAAAAGACTATTGTCTCCGTGGCTGAATTGTTAACGACGTTGCGTTGTAAACCTTCGCTTCTCACCGCTGCGGGTTCGAATCCCACAGGGAGCTCGACTTGTAAGTGAGGAAGTGTCGATTTTTACGGATGGCGGGAGGTGTACAGTACTGGATCTACCCAGGAAAAGTGGGTGGTCTGCCACTACCACAAAAACATTTTGACCTTTATATATAACCTTATATGTGTTGAAAATGACGTAAAACACCATACAAACAAACAAACAGTAAAGGCTAATTAACTATCAACTTTATACATTATATCGTCAGTTAAACGCCAAAAGGGCTCATCAACATTTTTTACAGTTTTGAGAAAAAACACTTTTAAAATTATGGGGTTGATTAAAAATCCATTTATTAATCGTCAATTAAAATATTACACACAGTTATTGGTATTAGCATCATCTATTTGTAATAAGAAAGGCAACGTCATAGACCTTTAATCAAGGCCATATATGGTGTGTTTTGTTAATGAGCCCTTTTGGCTTAAACTTCAAAGCCTTTTTTAAGAGTAGATTGTTCGAGACCAAAAGGGCTCATCAGAGTTTTATGTTGTAGGTAACAAGGTTGATATTGATGTAATATATTTATACCACTGGTACGCATATGGTAAGCTTGTATGTACACTTTAAGATATATGTCCATTAAAATAAAGTCCATAATTCTAAACAATGTCACTATCTGCCTCATCATCATCAAGGACATCTGGCATTGGCAGGTAGTCTTTTGCTACTTTACTTGTGGGCAGGGCTTCGTAAAACCCCTTATACACTGCAGGTATTACCAATGTCTTGCAAAGGTCTAACAAGTCTCTCTTCTTTAGGTCTGAAATGGGTATCTTTTCGCTATACTCTAGGTAATTCCGTTTCAATTGCTGGTCGTCCTCGTACATATCTTGTGATATTAACCCTTCTAAATTCACCGTCGTATTCATACTTTATTTGTATTTCTTCTGGGAATTCTTTTGAAACTTTCAAAATGTTAACCCTAAGCCAGTTTACTTTGTTGCCATCTATATCAGTTTTAAAGATTTTGTAATTGCTTTTGGGTGACGTTTCAAATCATAGAATAAGTCAAATCGCATAGGTATTACTGTGTACTGTTTGTGTCGACGGGCCATGTGCATGACAGTGTCCCATTGATCAGGTATGAAGATTGATGTGCACTTTTTGGCATGTTCTATTGATGAATGCATAGAATCGCATTCCATCCGTGTATGGCCCGACTCAAGAAACTTCTGTTCAATTGTCTGAACATGCTGATGTTGCACGACTGTATTCAGTAGCCCTCCTGCTAAATATTGATTATGATTTTGGCCAGAGCAACAGTCTGTGTATAGAATAACTTGTCGGACAATCGATGGTAGTGAACGAATATGCGTTATTACACAAGTCCCAATTTCTGAGGAACCTTGCTGACCATGAGTTTCATCCCAGATATAACATGTTCCTTGTTTATCAGCTAATGAAAATACAGTCAGTTTATAGCAGTTTAGCTTTCTTGTATATTATACTTGATTGACATTTGAGCATGTTGTTGAAAGGACAGCCTCTAGGCCGAATGTAGCTACGAAAATGAATTTATCTGATTTTGCTCGAAGTTTGTCCTGTTCTTTTTCAACTCTTGATTTTTCTTTCCGCTCAGTATGTGCTTTATAGGCATTTTCATCTTCAATAGCTGCTGTGTTTGTCTTTTTCTTTTCATTGTATGTGTTACATGCCTAGCAAGAATCTTTCTTTGGATTGTGAAATGAAATAGGTTTGAGATCTCTTCTTCATTGACGGCTTCTGAATTGGTCACATAACATTTGTAATGATCTTCATTTCCTAGTAATCATGGTAATAGTTGAAAAAGTTTTTCTCTTAAATCATTTGTAGAATCTATTGTGTTGAGATGAAAGAGGACAGCATTAAAGTAAGTTTCCATCTGGCGTAACGGGTATTTTCTCCAATAAGTTGCTTGTCAATAAATTGGACAATCTCATTTCCGCATGCTTCTTAAGAATGGTGTGTAGGCTATGATGCTCACTGCTTTGTGCTAAGGCTGTCGGTAATTGACTGTCTAGATGTTCCATTGTTTTTGCTTTAGTGGATTTATTTCTTCATTTCTTTCCTCGTCATTGTTAAATTCCTGGCCTTCATTCTGAAAATGTCATTCTTTTCAGACATAATTATCACTGTCTCTCCCCTCTTTCCTCTTTAATGGCCGAAACCTTTTTCGCAACCATTTTCTGCCCTTCTGTTTTCCAGCTAAAATGACATTGTCGTCACTTGACAAACTGTCTTCTGAAGGTGTATAAGTTTTATCTTCACAGCTATCATCGTAGTCAGATGTATCTGGTGATAAGTTTGTATTTTCTTTCTCCGTAACTTCTTCTGTATACGCGACTGAGGGGCGTCATCTGAATCGGCACTTGTTGATCTGTTTCTGTCGTTTTGTTTTAATTGATCGGTTTGTGCACCTTCCTCCTGGCCTAATATGCTCTCAGAGCGAACCGTGGTTTGCCCATCTTGTGGATTGTACATAATAGTTTCTTCTTTAGTCTGCAAAATAAATCAAATCACATGATTTGATGTGTACATAAACTTTTATTATTTTTGCATAAAACAATTAAATATCCTGACAGCTTTAGAATTTTATAAATTTAGTTTAGTTATATCAATAGCCAAAAATCCATTTATATGCATTCAGGTATTTTAATATAACTTTCATAATTATTAGGTACATACCCGATTGTAAGCCTTGTATCTTCAGTTGGGTAGCATAAAACTCTTCATCTGACCACTGTGTGTTGTCCATTGTAGTGGGCCACAATCCTGTAATGTATACATTTCATGCCAATGTATTATTTATTATAACAACAGTTAATGTGGTCAATTGTAAAGCGTTATGCAATCTAAATTATTTAATATTTTAAATGCGAGTTTTCTGTTAAGCCAAAAGGGCTCATCAGATAATTAACTTGATTCCATCTTCTGCATAATAATTTAATTAAGAAATTCAGTGTATCTTTGCATAAAACTATTGTTATTTTGTGATATTTAAATAAAATAAGGCTTATAAAAACAAGTTTGAAACAGAACATGTACATTTCAACTTCAGGAGCCAAAAGGGCTCATCAACAAAAGCAGCATGAGGGATAATTTTCATATCTGTAAAATACTGAATAGGTTATTTATGTTTAAACACATGTTTAAATCTAGTAGTATGCATTTATAGATAATATAAAAAGACACTTACCGTGCAATATCCTTAAAAATATCTTCACAAAATGTTTTTAAAAATCTGCCTTGCTACAAATAAATGTGAATCATTTTATGTCGGATTATCTCTGGAATACAGCTGAAAACAATTACTAATTTCACCAGATTGTATATCATAAGCCTCTTGGAAAGAGGATAGCTAATTAACACACTTACTGATAACATTTTTACCACTGGAGAGTATAATATAAGAAGGGCTTATCAGCACTAAATAATGATGATGAGCCCTTTTGGCATAAGCTAGTATGCTTATGAGACCTTTTGGCAGAGGAAATTTGCCACTGTTGGTGATAAGCCTTATTGCTAAACAAGCTATTTTGAAATATTTTTTAAGAATATATCCACAATATTAATTTTATATAAAGATTACATCTAGACGGATTCATTTATGTATAAAAGTCAATTTTGACCAAAATTGTTGTTGAGCCCTTTTGGCGTTTAACTGACGATATGTATGTCAAGTACGTTAGTGGTAGGGAGATTTATTTTTTGATGGCAGCACATCAACACTTTAAATTTATTTGTTTTAAAGATATAAAGGTATTGCTTTGTAATGTGGTATAGCAATTTGCTGTTGTTGACCCCCAACCAGTGAGCTTGACCTTAAAGACAAATAACACTGTAAAAAAAAGAAAGTGTTGGCTTCGGCGTCCGGTTGCATTTTTCTGTATTTCAAATCATTAGCGTGAAATTGCAATAATGAATTCAAGAAAAATTAAACTGTTCTTAAATATCTTTATTCAATTCTAATTTGTGTGCGTTCAGATCTGACATTGAATTTTAAGATTAGCTTTTTTTTTCAAACTTGAACATAGGTTATTGTTTTTGTTGTTATTAGGAGCTTTGAATTATAAGGAGTTTTTCTTTTCTTAAAGGTTTGACAGCTATACGTGGTACAGGTGTGAATGTTTATTTGTTGTTGTTGCAGGAAAGTAACCAGCTATGTGATATCAAAAGGAAGTAATTTCAGAACTGAAATATCCAAGCAGGAAGTAGAATTGACACCAGAAATGATTTCCAGGTACAACAGTAAACAGTTATTCTTAAAAATAATATTGAATGCACTATTTTATATGCATTAAGAGCCACTCCAGTGGAGAGAATGCAAAGCAATCATTCAGAATCACCCTGTATATTAACTGCAGAATAGATTCCTGTTTCTTTTACATGCCCAAAGGACAGCCTTCAGATAATTGGATCGCAGTGTTAAAGTTTGGGATGAAACTGGGAATTTGGTGCTGGCTCAAGGTCACAGGACCTATTCTACCTCTTTTTAAGTCGAACAACTGCCTGGTACTAGGCAAGCAAGCTACTACACAAGGGCAAAGGCCCACAACCTTCAGGTACCAGACTATAAGAATCTTCCATGCGTATCTGGTGAAATTCGTGAATTCCAACACAAGGTATATTTGTTGTTGACGGAGCCTCGGTTCCAATTTACGGTTATACCAAGGGTTGGAATTTCCCTATTTGAATCGGATACCCATGACTCATTCTTTTTCTGGCATATCATTTACATTCTGAGCAGTGACGTCACCAACTGCTATATCTAACGTGTTGCATGTTTATTTACACAATGATGTCATGCAACTGTCATTGTTGATATCAGCACGCAACTTTTATCTTCCCCCATATATAAAATTAGGCTTTCCATCACCCATGTAAAACATGGAGTACCTTATCCAGTATCCAAGAAAAGCACGTTATCAACAAGGGCAGTAGTTTGCCTCTGGAATCACTGGTACCCATAACATTCGGGTACCAGACAAGAAAGCTGCCACTAGGGAAATATTCTGACTCTGGAACCCAAACCTTCGGGTACCAGCCGGCAGCCACTGTCTAGCACGCTACTGCTACACTGTTATGTTTCATATTGAATGCATGAAACTGTTTTACAAAGTCATACAGTGGTTCCTTAGTAATTACGTTGTTGAACACACTGAGTTCCACCTGAGTGACTTAATTGGTGAAACAAACTACTGTAAATAAAGTTGATTGTTTTCATATTTGATTTCAGTGGCTCTTGGAAAACAAAAGATTTTAAAGAATATAATTTCAATTCACTTGGAGTTATGCCCCCTTGTGGTCATCTGCATCCTTTACTGAAAGTGAGGGCCGAATACAGACAAATCTTTTTGGAGATGGGGTAGGTATATGTAATTTTCTGTTTTAGCTTGACTAGTCAGTCTTTTAAAAGAAAATGTTATGGGATACATCTCTTTTTTTGTGGGGATGGTGGGGAGGCAGTGGTATAGTGGGGAATATTCTACAATTGATAGGAGATTAAAATTGCTAAATCCGTGACAAATTGTTAATAAACCTGTTTTAATGGCATTTCCTGTCGAAAATGTTCTGTTTTCTCCATAAGGTAGAACATCAAAATACTATCGAAGAATTGATTATTGATTGTAAAAGTGCATCCATGTATGAACAATGGTCAAGTGATGTAATATTCACGAATGACCGGCAGTTCAAGGTATAGAGCTGAAATTTCAATACATGTATCAAGGGTGGAACACAAAAATGTTGTATCTATATGTTAATGATAAAATAACATGCAATATGTTTGCGTTTTATACCCCTGGATGAGCAAAGAAAGTTATAAAGTATTTTTACAAGCAACTTTGACTACTATAGTAAAATGTATTTTCCACATATGCATTTTGATTGTAGTTTCACAGAAATGCCAACCAACAACTTCATAGAAAGTAGTTTCTGGAATTTCGACACTCTCTTCCAGCCACAGCAACATCCGGCCCGAGATGCTCATGACACTTTTTTTATTTCAGGTAAATTTTGTATTAAACCCTTCATAATTATCTGACACTAGATGTCTAAAAGGTAGCTTCAGTGGCATTTCATATTTGACAGTGATGATTCATATCTGACGGGTTACTTTTATGACATTTCATATCTGACGCTAGATATTTCGTGACATTTCATATCTCACGGTGACAATTCACATCTGACGCTAGATATTTCATGACCTTTCATATCTGACACTAGATATTTCATGACCTTTCATATCGGACACTAGTTATTTCATGACCTTTCATATCGGACACTAGTTATTTCATGACCTTTCATATCGAACACTAGTTATTTCATGACCTTTCATATCGGACACTAGTTATTTCATGACCTTTCATATCGGACACTAGTTATTTCATGACCTTTCATATCGGACACTAGTTATTTCATGACCTTTCATATCGGACACTAGTTATTTCATGACCTTTCATATCGGACACTAGTTATTTCATGACCTTTCATATCGGACACTAGTTATTTCATGACCTTTCATATCGGACACTAGTTATTTCATGACCTTTCATATCGGACACTAGTTATTTCATGACCTTTCATATCGGACACTAGTTATTTCATGACCTTTCATATCGGACACTAGTTATTTCATGACCTTTCATATCGGACACTAGTTATGAAAGGTAACTTTCGTGACATTTCATATCTCATGGTGACAATTCATATCTGACAGCGACAATTCATGTCAATTTCTTTATACCATTGTATTAAAAGTATTTAAATAAAAATTGATTATTATTTTTGTCTGTGATTAAACCACTGTTGTTAAATGTAAATAAAAAAGTACACTTGCCATTCAGGCTTCTATCACCCAATCAATCACTGTAAACAATGTTTAGTTTGTTATTAAAGCATATCTACAAATTTGTGGAAAACGTGTTTAATCTAAAATAACGTAACATTTACCTGTATTGCAAAGGCGATGTTGCCGGTTTACCTGTATAGGATAAGTATCAAGACTATTGTAGCATTGGCTAGGTGTTACAGATGGACATTTGTCTGTCAAAGATATCTAAAAGCACTGAAATATAAAAGACAGACAGCATGCTTTACAGAACAGATCATCCCTTTTTATGACTATGATTACAATATGTTTTCAGATCCGGCTTCAGCGCTAGACTTTCCCATGGACTATTTGGAAAGAGTGAAGAAAGTACACTGTGAAGGAGGCTATGGTTCACAGGGGTATGTAAAGTTAGCTAGCTTATTCCTGCATCAATGAACACAAGGTGTACATACCTCACCAACACACATTTCATTACAAATATTTTGGTACATTAAAATTTCAATACATCGTTTTATCTTTCAGCTATTTGTATAAATGGATACCTCTCATGTATATATAAAACTGTTATCTCTCATGTTCTGTGAGCCTAAACTGAGCTAAAAATGACGTTAAACACCAATCGGACAAACTCTCATGTTCTATAAAGATGAACATATTTCCATTCAAAACCATGAGCAATATAATATGTCTTCATTCCCACTAGCATATGTTGGCAAATAAGGCACAGGCTAAATACGGCAAAGGCAGTCCTTCCGTTTGGAAGCGACAAACACAAGCAGGAGATGAAAGCTGAGAGCTATTCCATTAATAAAAAATACCTGGGACCCCAGGAATGCAATTTAATATTTATTTTAATCCGATTTTTTTTTTTTGATAAACTGAATTTTACACCTGTGGGTGGGTGTTCAATTTCAAAAGTGCCTTCATGGGGTCCCATGTATGTTTTAATGGGATAGCCTGACTGTTAAAGAAAAAAACATGGCATTTCTTGTATCATGATGCGCATTGACGTCAACCAAGGCATTTTATAGACCTTTTGTGTGTAAATGTTCTACTGCTTTCCTGTATAGGTACAGATATGATTGGTCCATAGACGAGGCTAAAAAGAATCTGCTGCGGACCCACACAACAGCCGTCACCGCCAGAATGTTGTATAAGGCTGCACAACAGGTATGACTATGGGTGAAATATCTCCAATCCCTCACTAGCCGCACTCTGGGGATTGATGACATAAAAAAAATCACTGGTGAAGAAAAAAATTATTTTTTATTCAACACATTCTGGCTATATACCAGATATCATCATTTTTATGCTGATTCTTTAATATATTTAAATCAAAACGAGTCATCTCATAAATATTTTTGCCGGTAGAGAAGCTTACCCCTTTGCCGTAAATATTCTGTGTTTACATTGTTCCTATTCTCAGTAACAAGTGTCACGTGACCGTTACTAAATATAGACTGAATTGGGCTGGTCGTTTGAGCCGAATGTAGTAGTTATCGTCATGTTCAGTTTATTACCGAATAATTCATGTTTGGGTTGATGAAAATGTGTGTATAGTTATTAATTGAAACATAAATATACCAGTGCATATGAATACACAAAAAAAATTATCTAGAAAAAAAATGATATCTACAATTTAAAATGTTTTTTCAACTAGGTATCGGATGTAATTTACTTCACTTCGACGTTCATAATTTAAAAGGAAATAACTGTCCGCAAATTTCAATTGATTGACGTGAACTAGCTTTTAGTTTTTTGGGCATGTCAGATGATTCAGATTGATTCAATGTTCGATGTAAAAGGTCAGCTATTTTAAAAAGAAATTTTCCTGCGCATGCGCATTAGCGCGTGATTCCCCCGATTGTGTTTTGTTTATAACAGTATTTATACAGGTAAACGGGTTGGTTTGAGAGTGTATGTTAACATTTCTAAAATATTTTTTCCTCTCCAATCATCTGATGATAGTGTGTAGTGATTTGTAAAGTGGGGTCGAAAAATAATCACAATATTGAGCGTTTTATTGATAATGACGAAATCTGGTGAATGACGATAACTGGTACACAACCAGTACATGTAAGTTAAGTATCAGTTTAGTTAAACATTTATTTTACATCGAAACAAGTTTTTGCAACTTAGATTAATCACTCCCGATGGCTTCCTGGGTAGAACCAGTACTAAGCAATGAGGATTAATTATCTTGCTCAAGGATAAATAACATGGCAGCGGCGAGGATCGAACCCACGACCTCTCAATCTGTGAGTTCGGCACTAAGTATCAAGCATAAATAGTGGCTATCCTGTATTTTAGCAGTTTAATATATATCTTCCAACACTATGTCTTTGGCTAATGAAACAGGTATAATTACAAATACTTCTAATGCTAGACACAACATTAGCTTGTGCAATTTGAGTAGGTAAGAGTGGATGGTGTAGTGATAATATCCGTGAACAGACACCTCTCTTATATACCGCCTTTCTTTTATAATGTCACCTTTTTGAAGAAAAAACGATACATAAGGACCTTATAGTGAATTATATATATCTCTCTTTTATTGCTATACCTCCTCTCTTGTATACCTACTCTCTTTTTGTTTTCAGGAGACTTTCAAGCCAGTGAAATACTTCTCCATAGATAGGGTGTTCAGAAATGAGACTTTAGACGCCACCCACTTGGCCGAGTTCCACCAGATAGAAGGTGTCGTGGCCGACTATGGCCTCACTCTGGGCGACCTCATAGGCACCATCAATGAGTTCTTCAAGAAATTAGGTAGCGATATTTATAGAGACATCTTGTATGACTAAAGCTCCCCGTGTGGTTGCAGGGGTAGAATACAACCACTGCAATTCTCGCTAGAGGCAGAGGGGTAGGTCCCCACTTCGTGTTCATTTTAAAAAATGTTATCATGCTCATTCAAGGTCTTTATCATGACACCGCGTACGGAAATGTGGCTCCAGCATAAATGGAGTGTCTACTATAGAATTTGCAGCAACTCTGCAGTTCTGCAGGTGAGAAGGTTCTAGGCCCATTCTCCATATTTTATCTTGATGTAAATGGCGGATGAGCCTGGCACGTTCCTTGGTGGGTTCGAATCCCACTGGGAGCTCTGCTTGTGTGAAAGTGTCGATTCTTACGGATGGCGGGGGGTATACAGTACTGGTTCTACCCAGGATTAAGTGGGTTGTCTGCCTTCACCACCAAAAAATCAACTGTCATAAAAAGCCTTAAATGTGCTGAAAAATGACGTTAAACACCAAAGAAACAAACAAATATTGAATAGCTCTGCTGGTCAGATCTGACATTCTGACAGTCATATACAAACAGTGTATCATTTCAATGTCTTTTTGAGTATTGTGTTGCATTGTGTTTTTGGATTTCCTTTCAGGACACAATGTGTCTTCAATTATGGTTGTTTTCATTTTGAATGTTAAAACAAAACAATGACATAATCGGCATATGCCATCAATCTTGAAACAAACCAGTATAGGTTATTTAGAGTCGCTCCAGAGAGAGAAGAAGGATTCATTGGAATACGGGAACCTGCCCTACTCTTATTAAGAAATAGTTTCCAATGATTCTTGAACGTGCTCGGAGGATAGATTCCGATAACAGAACTTCCTGGTTTACGTCCCCATTCGATGGACGAGGCTAAGGGAAAGTGTCTTACCCAAGAACACATCGCTGTAGCTCAGTGATGCTTGAACCTAGGTCCTCCTGATTTAATAATAATAATAATAACAAGAGGTCAATGACCTTGAAGCTCTACTGATTGATTTTGATTTCAGGAAGTAGTCGCTACAGACTTGTTTTTTGAAAATCTATTTTTAGCCGTGGCGGCCATCTTGAATTTCCGGCCGACCTGAAATTTTGCTAAGATCAATAAGACATTAAGAGCAACATTCCTGTGAAGTTTCATGAAAGTCCGTCAAGTAGTTTCAGAGAAGTAGTCGCTACATGTTTTCATTATATAACTCTATGTAAACAAAAATGGCCGCTGCAGCCATGTTTAACGTCAAATCAAAACGATTTTCGACAAGGACCAACATAATGTCATACTGATCATTTTAAAAAAAGTCCCATATCAATATCACTTATAGTTTTCAAGAAGTAGTCTCTACAAACTTATTTTTTACAAATCTATTTTTAGCTGTGACGGCCATCTTGAATTTCCGGCCGACCTGAAATTTTTCTAGAATCAATTAGACATCAAGAGCAACATTCCTGTGAGGTTTCATGACAATCCGCCAAGTAGTTTCAGAGGAGTAGTCGCTACAAGTTTTTACTATATAACTCTATGTAACCAAAGATGGCCACTGGCAGCCATGTTTAACGTCGAATCAAAATTATTTTCCACAAGGATCTACATCATGTCATGCTGATCATTTTAGAAAAAGTCCCATATCAATATCACTTATAGTTTTCAAGAAGTAGTCGCTACAAACTTATTTTTTAAAAATCTATTTTTAGCTGTGACGGCCATTTTGAATTTCCGGCCGACCTGAAATTTTTCTAGGATCAATTAGACATCAAGAGCAACATTCCTGTAAAGTTTCATGACAATCCGTCAAGTAGTTTCAGAGAAGTAGTCGCTACAAGTTTTTACTATATAACTCTATGTAAACAAAGATGGCCGCTGGCAGCCACGTTTAACGTCGAATCAAAACGATTTTTGATAAGGACCAACATCATGTCATGCTGACAATTTTAGAAAAAGTCTCATATCAATATCACTTATAGTTTTCAAGAAGTAGTCGCTACAAACTTGTATTTTGAAAATTTATTTTTAGCCGTGGCGGCCATCTTGAATTTCCGGCCGACCTGAAATTTTGCTAGGATCATTTAGACATCAAGACCAACATTCCTGTGAAGTTTCATGAAAATCCGTCTAGTAGTTTCAGAGGAGTAGTCGCTACAAGTTTTCATTATATAACTCTATGTAAACAAAGATGGCCGCTGGTAGCCATGTTTAACGTCAAATCAAAACGATTTTCGACAAGGATCAACATCATGTCATGCTGATCATTTTAGAAAAAGTCCCATATCAATATCACTTATAGTTTTCAAGAAGTAATCGCTACAAACTTGAATTTAAAAAATCTATTTTTAGCTTTGGCGGCCATCTTGGATTTCACATCAACATGAATTTTTGCTAGGATCAACTAGACTTCATGGGCAACATTTCTGTAAAGTTTTATGAAAATCCGTCAAGTAGTTTCAGAGAAGTAGTCGCTACAAATAAAAGTTAACGGACAGACGGACGGACAGACGGACGGACGGCGGACGCCGCACCACGGCATAAGCTCTGCTGATCTCTGATCAGTAGAGCTAATAATATTAATAATATTAATAATAATAATAATAATAATATTAATAATAATATTAATAATAATAATAATAATAATATTAATAATAATAATAATAATATTAATATTAATAATAATAATAATAATAATAAATGCTGGCGATGGATCCTGAGTCCACCATGCTATCCACTGGGCCATGTCAGCCCCATGACTTAAATCAGTGTGAGAGTTGGAGACTTCAGAATGTACAGGTGTCAGTCATGGGGCTATTTTATACTATAACATAACCTTGAATGTAAATGAGTATGTTTAGAGGCTTAAAATGGCTCATTATTATACCGCCTCTTTCACAAAGTGATGTGGGGCTATATAAGAATCACGTTGTCTGTAACGTCCCGTCGCATCCCATCACGTAACACATTTTTGTCGCATCACGTCCCTTTAAATAACACTTTTTCATAACTTGAATTTCCTCAAACACTTTTGAATGGGTTTTTCCCAAACTTTATATATAAAACATAACTGATGACCTTATGTCCCTCTACATCACCCATTGTTGATTGTTTAATTTTATTTAATAACAATTATGGCCCTTTATTTGACTTAAAATTTAAGCGAGGGTATTCATCCCCTTCAGTGATAGTTCTAGTTAATGATATGAGGAGAGGTAATTATAAAATCTCTTCACTTTGAAATATAAACACTCCTGATAAATCAAATTTCAGAGTGTGCTGGTTTTTTCCTATTAAACAGTAAATAACATGTACAATTAGGCATATTAAACATTTCTCAGAATTGGGTGTAATATTTATTTCATGTTCAACAACAGGTGAGTCATCCTCCAAGACCCATCTCGGCTGTGTTTTTGGTTAACAGTCCTTCGAGTGCTGACTAAAGATCCTTGACATCGCATTTAAAATGTGTTATTTTATAATAATGTGTCAGGGATGCGATCAGTTTAGTTTGAAAACAAAGACCTTATTAAATGTCTGAATGTATTAACTCTGATTTATGTGTATTGTAAATATAGGTATAGAAAAACTCCGTTTCAAGCCAGCGTACAACCCCTACACGGAACCGAGCATGGAAGTGTTCAGTTATCATGAAGGTTCGTAGTTTATGTACTGTTTTTTCTAATACCTTTTTCCAATCTGGCAATAAAGCTTGTATCAACAAGGGATTTGGGCCAATTAAGAAAAGCATATGTAGCTCTAAAATACAGTGGAGCACATATGGTCATTCTTCATGGAAACTTGACATATGGACAATTGGGAGCGGAGCTAGAACATGAATATCGGACCTATCCATTGTCTGTAGGTCTTAAAAAATAATAACAGTTATTATTATATAACCTATAAATAGACGCGTTTTCATTGGCTAAAAAGTAATTTTTTAGAAAAAATATCTAGCGATATTGACCTGTTTTTTTGATATTGACCTGTTTTTAGCTCTACTGGCCAAGGGCCAGCAGAGCTTATGGGATGCTGTGTTGTCCGTCGTCCGTCGTCTGTCGTCTGTCTGTCTGTCGTCCGTTAACTTTTCTTCAAACGACTTCTCCTCAGAAACCGCTTGGCTAATTTTGACCAAACTTCACGTGGATGATCCTTAGATGAATGGTTTTCAGATTTGTTCAAATTAGTTCAACGCTACATCTAAGATGGCTGCCATTACCATATATGGTCGAAACCTTAAAAAATCTTCTTCTCCAGAACCGCTGGACAGATTTCAACAGCTTTTCTTTTAAAATGATCGCCAACGCCTAGACTATCAAGTTTGTTCAAATAAAGTCCCCGGGGTCAAAAATGGCCGTGCCCCGGGGGTCCAAAATTTGTATATTGAGGTTTTGCATGTTTTTCATATAGACATATAGGAAAAAACTTTAAAAAATCTTCTTCTCTGAAACCACAAGGCACAGAGCTCTCATGTATTACATGTAGCATCAGCTTATGGTCCTCTACTAAGTTTGTTCAAATGGTGACCCTGGGGTCAAATTTGTCCCCACCCCGGGGGTCACATGTTTTACATAGACATGTATAGGGAAAAACTTAAAAAATCTTCTTCTCAGAAACTACAACAGCCAGAGGTTTGATATTTTGCATTTACTATAAGCTTATGGTCCTTTACCAAGTTTGTTCAAATGGTGACCTTAGGGTCACATTTGGCCCCGCCCCAAGGGTCACATGTTTTACATAGACATGTATAGGGAATTCTTCAAACGACTTCTCGTCAGAAACCGCTTGGCTAATTTTGACCAAACTTCAAATGGATGATCCTTAGATGAATGCTTTTTAGATTTGTTAAAATTAGGTCGGCGCTACATCCAAGATGGCTGCCATTACCATATATGGTCGTAACCTTAAAAAATCTTCTTCTCCAGAACCGCTTGACAGATTTCAACAGTTTTTCTTTTAAAATGATCATCAACGCCTAGACTATCAAGTTTGTTCAAATAAAGTCCCCGGTGTCAAAAATGGCCGTGCCTCGGGGGTCCATAGTTTGTATATTGAGGTTTTGCATGTTTTCATATAGACATATAGGAAAAAAGTTAAAAAAATCTTCTTCTCTGAAACCACAAGGCACAGAGCTCTCATGTATTACTTGTAGCATCAGCTTATGGTCCTCTACTAAGTTTGTTCAAATGGTGACCCTGGGGTCAAATTTGTCCATGCCCCGAGGGTCACAGTTTTACATAGACTTATATAGGATTTTTTTTTTAAAAATCTTCTTCTCGGAAACTACAAGAGCCAGAGGTTTGATATTTTACAATTATAATAAGCTTATGGTCCTTTACCAAGTTTGTTCAAATGGTGACCCTGGGGTCACATTTGGTCCCGCCCCAAGGGTCACATGTTTTACATAGACATGTATAGGGAAAAACTTAAAAAATCTTCTTCTCTGAAACTGCAAGAGCCAGAGGTTTAATATTTTGCTGTTGCTATAAGCTTATGGTCCTTTACCAATTTTGTTCAAATGGTGACCCTGGGGTCACATTTGGCCCCGCCCCAAGGGTCACATGTTTTACATAGACATGTATAGGGAATTCTTCAAACGACTTCTCGTCAGAAACCGCTTGGCTAATTTTGACCAAACTTCAAATGGATGATCCTTAGATGAATGCTTTTTAGATTTGTTAAAATTAGGTCGGCGCTACATCCAAGATGGCTGCCATTACCATATATGGTCGAAACCTTAAAAAATCTTCTTCTCCAGAACCGCTTGACAGATTTCAACAGTTTATCTTTTAAAATGATCGTCAACGCCTAGACTATCAAGTTTGTTCAAATAAAGTCCCCTGTGTCAAAAATGGCCGTGCCTCGGGGGTCCAAAGTTTGTATATTGAGGTTTTGCATGTTTTCATATAGACATATAGGAAAAAAGTTTAAAAAATCTTCTTCTCTGAAACCACAAGGCACAGAGCTCTCATGTATTACTTGTAGCATCAGCTTATGGTCCTTTTTTTTATTATTTTTTTTTTCATATTTTTTGTTTAATTTTTTTTTTTATTTTTAGCTCTACTGATCAGAGATCAGCAGAGCTTATGCCGTGGTGCGGCGTCCGTCGTCCGTCCGTCCGTCTGTCCGTCTGTCCGTTAACTTTTATTTGTAGCGACTACTCCTCTGAAACTACTGGATGGATATTCATAAAACTTTACAAAAATGTTGCCCATGAAGTCTAGTTGATCCTAGCAAAAATTGATGTTGATGTGAAATCCAAGATGGCCGCCAAAACTAAAAATAGATTTTTAAATACAAGTTTGTAGCGACTACTTCTTGAAAACTATAAGTGATATTGATATGGGACTTTTTCTAAAATGATCAGCATGACATGATGTTGGTCCTTGTCGAAAACCGTTTTGATTTGACGATAAACATGGCTGCCAGCGGCCATCTTTGTTTACATAGAGTTATATAATGAAAACTTGTAGCGACTACTCCTCTGAAACTACTTGACGGATTTTCATGAAACTTCACAGGAATGTTGCTCTTGATGTCTAATTGATCCTAGCAAAATTTCAGGTCGGCCGGAAATTCAAGATGGCCGCCACGGCTAAAAATAAATTTTCAAAATACAAGTTTGTAGTGACTACTTCTTGAAAACTATAAGTGATATTAATATGGGACTTTTTCTAAAATGATCAGCATGACATGATGTTGGTCCTTATCAAAAATTGTTTTGATTCGACGTTAAACGTGGCTGCCAGCGGCCATCTTTGTTTACATAGAGTCATATAGTAAAAACTTGTAGCGACTACTCCTCTAAAACTACTTGGCAGATTTTCATGAAACTTTACAGGAATGTTGCTCTAAATGTCTAATTGATCCTAGCAAAATTTCAGATCGGCCAGAAATTCATGATGGCTGCCACAGTTAAAAATAGATTTTTAAAAAATAAGTTTGTAGCGACTACTTCTTGAAAACTATAAGTGATATTGATATGGGACTTTTTCTAAAATGATCAGCATGACATGATGGTTATCCGAGTCGAACATTATTTTGATTCGACATTAAACATGGCTGCCAGTGGCCATCTTTGTTTACATAGAGTTATATAATGAAAACTTGTAGCGACTACTCCTCTGAAACTACTTGACGGATTTTCATGAAACTTCACAAAAATGTTGCTCTTGATGTCTAATTGATCCTAGCAAAATTTCAGGTCGGCCGGAAATTCAAGATGGCCGCTATGGCTAAAAATAGATTTTCAAAATACAAGTTTGTAGCGACTACTTCTTGAAAACTATAAGTGATATTGATATGGGACTTTTTCTAAAATGATCAGCATGACATGATGTTGGTCCTTATCAAAAATCGTTTTGATTCGACGTTAAACGTGGCTACCAGCGGCCATCTTTGTTTACATAGAGTTATATAATGAAAACTTGTAGCGACAACTCCTCTGAAACTACTTGACGGATTTTCATGAAACTTCACAAAAATGTTGCTCTTGATGTCTAATTGATCCTAGCAAAATTTCAGGTCGGCCGGAAATTCAAGATGGCCGCCATGGCTAAAAATAGATTTTCAAAATACAAGTTTGTAGCGACTACTTCTTGAAAACTATAAGTGATATTGATATGGGACTTTTTCTTAAATGATCAGCATGACATGATGTTGATCCTTGTCGAAAATCGTTTTGATTCGACGTTAAACATGGCTGCCAGCGGCCATCTTTGTTTACATAGAGTTATATAGTAAAAACTTGTAGCGACTACTCCTCTGAAACTACTTGGCGGATTGTCATGAAACGTTACAGGAATGTTGCTCTTGATGTCTAATTGATCCTAGATAAATTTCAGGTCGGCCGGAAATTCAAGATGGCCGTCACAGCTAAAAATAGATTTTTAAAAAATAAGTTTGTAGCGACTACTTCTTGAAAACTATAAGTGATATTGATATGGGACTTTTTCTAAAATGATCAGCATGACATGATGTAGATCCTTGTGGAAAATTATTTTGATTCGACGTTAAACATGGCTGCCAGTGGCCATCTTTGGTTACATAGAGTTATATAGTAAAACTTGTAGCGACTACTCCTCTGAAACTACTTGACGGATGTTCATGAAACTTCACAGGAATGTTGCTCTTGATGTCTAGTTGATCCTAGAAAAATTTCAGGTCGGCCGGAAATTCAAGATGGCCGCCACAGTTAAAAATAGATTTTTAAAAAATAAGTTTGTAGCGACTACTTCCTGAAAACTATAAGAGATATTGATATGGGACTTTTTCTAAAATGATCAGCATGACATGATGGTTATCCGAGTCGAACATTATTTTGATTCAATGTTAAACATGGCTGTCAGTGGCCATCTTTGTTTACATAGAGTTATATAATGAAAACTTGTAGCGACTACTCCTCTGAAACTACTTGACGGATTTTCATGAAACTTCACAGGAATGTTGCTCTTGATGTCTAATTGATCCTAGCAAAATTTCAGGTCGGCCGGAAATTCAAGATGGCCACCACAGCTAAAAATAGATTTTCAAAAAAACAGTTTGTAGCGACTACTTCCTGAAATCAAAATCGATCAGTAGAGCTTCAAGGTCATTGACCTCTTGTTTTATTTTTATTTTTTTATTTTTTTTTTTTATTTTTTTATTTTTTTTTTTTTTTTATTTTTTTTTTTTATTTTTTAAATTTTTTTAAATTTTTATTATCTCTACTGGCCAACTTGGAAAACAAGCCAGATCAGACCAGTAATGACGGAGTTACTGCTCTTGATATAGTTAAAAATGCTATATTTTGCCTCTTTAAGACGATAGTCACTCGCTTCATTGATGTCATAAGAGCCATATTAGCCAGTAGAGCGTCCACAGGCCCTCTTGGGCCTCTTGTTTTGATATTGACCTGTTTTATATAATTGTTTTTTTGATATTGACCTGTTTTATATAATTGTAAATTGAGGGTTATATAATAAAACAGTTATGGACTTTTCAGCTGTTATACATGATGTTGATATGTACCAAAAAATCATTATTGACCTCGGCTATCGCCTCGGTCAATAATGATTTTTTTGGTGCATATCACATCATGTATAACAGCTGAAAAGTCCATAATTGTATAATATATGAAAGAGATGACGAGAAGAAAAAAATCTACATAAGCTTTTTATGAAGTTTGTATGCATTTAAATTTATAGTCTTATAGGATTATTACTATAGTAATTTGTTCTGGAAGTTTGGATCACCTCGAGTAGGTAAATGCCAGATCAGGATCACACGCGAGGCTCGAGTAGGTAAATGCCAGATCAGGATCACACGTGAGGCAGAGCCTCGATCCTGATCTGGCATTTACCTACTCGAGGTGATACAAGCTTCCAGAACAAGTTACTATAGTAATGTTCCTTTTATTATAAACCTTTTTTATAATCCATATTATTTAAAAATATAATGTGTTTTTTTAAAAAAAAAATTGTATTTTTAAAGTCAAATTAACTGAAAACCACCAACAGGAAAGACTTGAAAAAATGTACATTACATTGCAACAACTACACGTGTTCATTACACATGGGTAACAATTCAAATTCTAGTGAATTTACCAACTGACATAAGGTTAAATTAAATAACCCACAATGTTCACTAATGCACAAACAAACATTTAATGTTAAAACATCCATTGTTCTTAAAGGATTACTAGCTGGGCAATCCCCAACATTCCAATCTGACATCTGTGTATGGAAAATTCCAAATCTAATTTTAGTAGCATAGTGAGTGGATTCAGAAAACCTCTAGAGGTGATACAGGGTTTTGTATTCCATTGTAGGAAAATGAAGGTAGTAGGTATATAATTATTGATAGGTATATAATACATCTTGCAGTTACGACTTACCATTGAATTATTAATTATTTTGTAGGTTTACAGAAGTGGGTGGAGATCGGTAACTCTGGTATGTTTCGACCAGAAATGTTGTTACCAATGGGACTGCCAGAAGGGGTGACGGCAATAGCCTGGGGCCTGTCACTGGAAAGGTAGGTCATGGTTATCAGTATGTTTTCTATAAGTAGAGCATTCACCATGCATGTAGGAGATGGTAGATGGTAGATGGCAGAGTCATACCAAATGGTACTAGTAGCTCCCTTGTTTGATGTTCAGCATATAAAGGGGGTTGCTAGGACTGTGGGTGGGGTATCATGTCATACAGTATGGCAGCACTATAACATTGAGCACGGAGGAGGGCTGGCGTGGCGCAGTCGGTAGCGCGGCGGATTTGTAACCGGAGGCCCCAGGTTCAATCCGCCGTGGTGCCACTGAGTTTCGTCGGTGTGTTCTTGGGCAAGACACTTTCCCTTAGCCTCGTCCGTCGGATGGGGACGTAAACCGGGCTGTCCCGTGTATCGGTCTATCCTCCGAGCACGTTAAAGAACCATAGGAATCTATTCGATAATAAGAGTTGGGCACGGCTCCCAGATTCCTATGAATCCTACCTCTGGGGCGGCTCTAAATAACCTATACTGTGTTGATGAGCTGTTAAACAACATTCAATTCAATCTGAGCATTGAGCTCACTGCTACAAGTAGACACCATCCTGATATGACTGAAAGATTGTTAAAAGTGACGTTAAACCCCATACATACATACATACCATACCATACCATACCATACCATACCTACCATACCATACCATACCATACCATACCATACAATACCATACCATACCATACATACATACATACAGTTTTCTTTAGTTTTCCTAGCAAAGTGTCCACAGTGTTTTATCTTGTAATCTGTTTTTAATAGGGGAACAGTCGAATAATTACTTTTTACATCGATGACTTCAAACCTGACCTGCTGTGTGTCTAAATGACACCTTTTCTCTGACCCTTACGTTCAATATTTGTACTGAAATTGTTGGTCTAAGTTTTTTGTACCACTTTTTTAAGGGTGAATTATCTTGCAGAAGGTTTTAAAAATCATTGAAGAGACAGTGCTCAGATTTTATTGAAGAGCATTAATTAAGGATTCGTGTTTTAAAATCAGTTTGCATTTTCTGGAGATTTCCTGGTCTTCGAATGCTTCATCTTTGAAACATATTGGCAGCCTAGTGTTTTTTTTAAACCAATACCACAGTTAAATGGCTTATATATGGAACTGATGCCATACACTGTAATTAAGTATTAAAAGAAAAAGTGACTGAAGGAATGGTCATATTTCCCAACAAATTGGGACTACAGGTATGATATGGTCTAATGCTTTAAAGCTGCTAGCTTCAGAACCTTGTACATTCCAGTCTAATGCGGGATTTACATGAATGGATTGCTTCAACCATTCAGTTGGTTTCCTATCAAAATTAAATATAAGCGTTATAAAATAATGTTGAATGATTTTGTATCCACTCTCAGTACTATTGAGGTGTTAAATTAAATATTTCCATTGTTATACAATCTTATCTTTCTATTATTTTATACACAAGAAAAGAAATAGAGTTTAATAACCAGTGTTTTTGAGATACGGGAAATATCACCCTTGGTAGAGAAATGGCCCCGACATAAGAACGAGTGCGGAGCACGAGTTCTTATATCGGGGCCATTTCTCTAGCGAGGGAGATATTTTCAGTATCTCAAAAACACTGGTTATTAAACTATATATATCATAATTTAAAATGATATTTTATTAATATTTCTAATGATTCACGCCTTTTTACACCAGTTTGCACGAGAACACCAAGACGACGTTACGTCATCCAAGACGACGTTACGTCGTACAAACAAAACAAGTGGAACCGCAACTCTTCGTTAATTTCCGTAATCGTTATTTCGTAGTGGCGGAATCTGACGTCGACGTTCGTAAAACAATCGGAATGTCATTTGGCGTTCCCGCCACTGGCGTAAAAGGCCGAGCAATGTTCCGTACTGGGAAATATCTCACACTAGGAGATATTTCCCAGTAGAGCGAACGAGTAGATATAGCTTTTCTATTCCCAGTATTTCCTATACAAATCACAACAAATATGTAATATATGGGGTTACATCCTTGTAGACTTGTGTCAGAAAATGTATAAAGCTTGATGGATATCTGTACCATATAGGTACGAATTTGGAGATTGACTTAAGCATGTTTGAGGGAAATTGAACTACTTGAAATCCTATTGCTTTCCGCATTTCCATGTCTCAATCAGGTGGTACATGTTGGTATACATTATGTTATGTTCGTTAAGACATCCTTTTAGATAATATTGGGACATCAACTCCTGAGGGAGATGAGATGACCTGGTTGGCATAGTAAAGACGTTGCATCTTAATCTTTCTCGCCTCTCACCACTGCTGGTTTGAATCCCACTGGGAGCTAGACTTGTCAAGTGAGAAAGTGTCAATTCTTACTGATGGTGGGTTCGGGACATATACACTACTGGTTCAACCGAGGAAAAATGAGGTGGTCTGTCTTTACCACAAAAAAATGGAACATCATATATGGCCTAACATGTGCTAAAAATGACATAAAACACCATTCATATATCAAATTAAGATGTTATACTTAAGATGTTATTCAATCCTACTTCCATTACCATTCCATTATGAATTGATACTTTCTATTCCAGACCAACCATGATTAAGTACAAGATAGACAACATCCGCGAGTTGATAGGACCCAAAGTCAATCTCCAGATGGTGTACGACAATCCAGTGTGTCGTATCGATCAGTGACCTCCATAATCATCTAGCATATGTGTCTAACTCTCGTGTCTTTCAGCTCAATGTTTTTATGATACATTTACACAGACAGTAGAGAAATATCCCTTTTGGGGTATGCTAGTGCTATAGATTCATAAGGCTGTGATTTCAGTAGAGAGTGCGCATTGTTGAAGCATGAATGTCGTGCGGCATGAAGAATGAATACGCTTTACAGTGTTTATTACTTAACTTTCGGACCGATTTATTTCTGCCATGAATCTGTCCAAGGCCTGAGACAAGCTTCACATCTGGTTACATCCTTGTAGACTTATGTCAGAAAATGTATAAAGCTTGACGGATATCTGTGCCATATAGGTACCAATTTGGAGATTGACTTATGCATGTTGGAGGGAAATTGAACTACTTGAACTCCTATTTCTTCCCGCATTTCCATGTCTCAATCAGGTGGTACATGTTGGTATACATTTTTTTTATCTGCTTATTTCTAGAATGATTTTATTACCTCATCTTACATGCAATCAGAGATGACCTGTCTCAGGATGACATGACTTGCTTTGAATAGACATTTATGATTATGACCAGACATTATTTTTGTTGATCCATTTCTAAGTTTTAATAGCGAAAAATTTATATAAATATTTGTTGATATCCGGAATTCGTAAACGTAAATGATGTGTGACATCATTTTTACAATCTCATTCAACTCCGATTCACACTTTGACACTGCCTGCTACTAGGATCTCAGTCAATCATCATCTGACAACATTGCATCGAAGGTCAAATCAGATTGACCTTTTGCCTATTAATATTCATGAGCAGATAAACTATTAAAAGTCAAGTTATATTCAGCCTGCAAAAGAATAACGTTTTTCATATCGACATATTTCTAAACAAGTATTTGATTTTTACTAATCCATGCCTTTATATAGTAAATACAGTTTTACTCATTCTGGGTGCTTATATGTACTTCATCTCGAACTCCATATTTATGCAATATTGGCTGTCAGATGTGTTTTCGGCAATTTGACAATTTTAGTGATATAAAAATAAAAATGGATTTATGCCCATCATAAATTTATATCAAGTTTCAGTGCAATAGTTCATTCTAGGTAAAAGTACTACAGCACACAAGGTAAATATTCAAATGTGAATATTTTTTTGTTGCCCCATGTATTTCATATGGAAGTAACTCGAGTGTAGTACATTTGCAAGATTTACACATTAAAATATTCAAACGTTATTTCTTAATTTTGTGTTATTTATACTTTATGTCTTTACCGTTGTCCGTCTGTATGTCTGTCACACCTTGGTTCAAGTTGCTCCACATCTGTCGTCAACAAACCTAGACTTCATGACCTTTATACACATGCATCTGAATGAGTTATGTATGCTGCTGTTTTACTCGCAGGGGCATCTGCATCCCAGTGGCACAGTTTTTAGTCATATACGATTTCTTTGTAGATTTTATATGTGTGTTTAATAGTCAGTTTTCATGTATTTTATAATATAAATTCTCAATAACTCCTTCCTCCTTCTTAGAATTTCGCGAAACTTACTAGGAAGTATCAATATTGAGTGGACATGCGCATACTTCGACGATATTCCGGTTGGATAATTATCCACTAAGATATGGCCCTTTGTAGTTCTAACATCTGTCCGTAAACGCAATTCTTGTCCGGATTATTTCTCAATAACTCCTTCTTAGAATTTCACGAAACATGCTAGGAAGTATCAATATCAAGTGGAGATGTGCATACTGTCATGACGTTCCGAGGGGCGTCCGTGGCCGAGTGGTTAGAGTCTCTGACTTGCAATCACTTGCCCCTCACCGCTGTAGGTTCGATCCCTCAGGGGCCTAGGAATCTTTATGTGAGGAAGCTATCCAGCTGGCTTGCAGAACGTCGGTGGTTCTACCCAGGTGCCCGCCCGTGCACGAAAATTGCCCGGAGGGGCACCTGGGGTCTTCCTCCACCAGTGGAAGCTGGAAAGTCGCCATATGACCTTAGCTGTTGGTGCGACTATAAAATCCAATTCAATTCAATTCAATTCATGACGTTCCGGTTCAATAATTTTCCACTGAGTTATGTCCCTTTGTATTTTTAGTGCATTTTATACTCGGTAGTGAAATAGAAAATTCTTGTCCACACAACTTCTCTAAAACTCCTTGTTAAAATTTATTGAAACTTGCTAGGAAGTATCAATATCAAGTGGAGATGTGCACACTTTCATGACGTTCCGGTTCAATAATTTTCCACAGAGTTATGGCCCTTTGTATTTTTAATGCATTTCATACTCGGTAGTCAAATAGAAAATTCTTGTTCGGGCTATTTCTCTAAAACCCCATGTTATAATTTCGTGAAATTTGCTACAAAGCATCAATATCAAGTGGAGATGCGCATATTGTCATAATGATAGCTACTTTAACACTTCCATAATCTGTACAACTTGTCCCATCTGTCATGACATTCTTTTCATTGTCATGGATTTTAATAAGGCCCTATTTCCCAACTCTAAATGGTCATTAAAAAAGCATGGAAAGCTTGCTTATTTACTGCTAACATGCTACATGACCTATTAGCTCAGGAAGATAGATTTAGGCCCGAGTAAGTTCTTTCCTTGAATATCATTGTTATATTGAACAGTAACTAGGGTATTTAAAAGCAATATATAGTTCTTGAAACTTTATTTTTATGAAAAAAATAAAAAATAACAAGTTAGCTGTATTAAATACAGCACTTTCTTGATCCATTAGAATTCATATGTAGAACAAAATATAGAAAAACACAACAAATGAAAGCCTGCTTTTATATGCTGACTTCATACAAAATGAGTACTTGAAGGGCCTCATTATCTGATATAAAATTGAATAACACCATTTTCTCGTGCATATGTCTAACATTGATTTACAGTTACCTATACAGATTCTCTCCCCCTCAAATACAATATGCTCAAAATAGGTCATGGTAAATGGAGTGTCTACAATTAGAATTTGCAGCAACTCTGCATTTCTGCAGGTTAGAAGGTTCTAGGCCCATTCCCCATATTTTATCTAGATGTAAAGGGAGGATGAGCCTGGCATGTTCATCCCTGTTTGGCGCCATATAACCTTTCTTGTGTTGGTGCGCCGTAGAACCCCAATTCAATTAAGTTCTGCTTTTAGGTAGCTCTTTTTTCAGTGTGAAAGCACCAATTGATAGGTGAACCATTTAAAAGTTTATATGCAGAATTATTAAGATTTGTTTTCCAACGGGTCCCGTGTTGTGCTCTGATGTTCTATATTGGCAATGTATATATAGGACCAGTGGACCATGAAATATATGTATAAAAGAGATGATACAGTTTATTTATTGCACTTTGAAATAAAGATGCAAACCTACTGTTGTCATTGTATTTTATGTGCCTTTTTGTGTCGCCTTTCCGAAGAAAAGTGCGATACATAGGGATCACTTTGTCGTCCGTCAGTCCGTCCGTCGGTCCGTCACAAAAACTTAACGTTGGCTATAACTTTTCATTTCTTGATATTTCTTCATCAGACTTTTAATATATACTCATCATGACAACATCGACATGACCATACTAAAATATGAAGGTCAAGGTCACACTGAAGGTCATTATATGGGTTAAATACTCGTTTTTTCGTGAAAACTTAACGTTCATTATAACTTTCTCAATTCTTGATATTTCTTCATCAAACTTTCAATATATACTCATCATGACAACATCGACATGGCCTGCCTCTACCACGAACAAATCGATCGTCATATTATATAGCTTAAAAATGTACTTAAAGTCACAACACCTCAACCAAGCAACCGTTTGCAAGAACAAACACATCAATGCATTATTTCGGGCAGTTCATATGGTGCGCAATTGTAATTTGGCACCCACGGCGTATACTAGAAATCATTATCTACAACAACACCATTAAGCTCATAGTTTGTTCTCCGTTATCATAGTCAAGTTCCTTAATATAATTTTGAATAGCAACACTGCGTAATTCAAACATCAACTAATCAAATTTTGAAAATTACATTTTAGTGAGATTTATCCACAAAACGCAGCGCTTTCTCTCATTATATAAATATTTCCTGAACTGATCTGGTCGCAAATAACGTTGCGTTACACAAACATAGTTTACATTAAGTTACATGCTCATTCTTCTTGTGCACTGTGTATTTTAACTTTACATTACGCAAGAAGAACATCTACAATGGAACGTGCGTGCTATTTAATATACACACCATTTTTGGAACCACTTTATGCCAGTCCGCTGGTGATGATGAAGGTACTAGTAATAGGCCAATGGACGGTACATATCTACTTGATTTGGACCGCAGATTACAAAGTCCACTACTGAGACTACTTGGGAAAACCTTCATCAATAATGAGTGTCGGTACAGAATGATCATCAGGGACAATTTGTTCTGCAAGCACGCTTGGCGAATTCGGACTAATTACTCGATCCAGAATCTTTTCAGGGATATCATCCTGTGTGCAACAACAAATTTGAACACCGCTGAGGACGAGGCAGATTCCAAGCTATGCGAAGGGTTTGTCGGTACTGCTGAGGATCAAAGCACTGCCGAGACCGCATGTCAGAAGGATGTCGGGCATCTGGTAAACGTTAACTCTCAATATAGGTCAGATGAGGTGTTTGATATTCTCAAGAGTTACAACAAACCAAATGAACGTATCTGGATTAACGGGAATAGAAAAGACAACAGTTCTCCATGGGAGTACAGTTATGGATTGGGCCCAGATGGCTTCTCAAACTGGGGGCCCGGAGATCCCAATAATGGTAGTAACGAACTTTGCTTAGGCGAGTATACATATCAAAATCTGCGAACGAGGTTTGATTGCCTATGTACACACAAGTATACCTATGTTTGTGAAATAACTGGCTAGAAAATCAAGACGATCAACAACGAACTTAACTAACTTGATTAGTGGAAAACATGTGTTATGTACTATCATTCATGAGGATCAAACAGGGTTTTTTACCAGGCAGATTTATGGGAACAAATATAAGATTACTGTATGACATACTATTTTATGCAGGTAATATAATATTCCAGGGCTACTACTCTTGATAGACTTCGCGACTGCTTTTGACACCGTTTCTTGGAATTTCATGACAAAAGTTTTACATTTTTTTAATTTTGGCGCTTCAATTATTAGTTGGATAAAAATGTTCTACCACAATATTGAGTCTTGTGTTATTGTTAATGGACATATGTCAGACTGGTTCTATTTACACAGAGGCTGTCGTCAAGGAGATTCGTTGTCACCTTACCTGTTCATTTTTTGTGCCGAAATACTATCTGTGTTGCTAAGAAACAACCCAAATATTAAAGGTATCAATATAGAGAACATTGGATTTTTAGTATCACAATATGCGGATAATACGACTTTGACTCTAGATGGCTCCAAAGACTCACTTTTACACACAATGATGACATTAGAATTCTATGCACAAATTTCCGGCCTTAAGATAAATGCTGACAATACTAAGGCTATCTGGTTTGGATCAAAAAAAGGAAGTGCCACACAGTTATGTCCAGAATATAATCTATATTGGGAAAAGGGTATTTTCAATGTACTAGGAGTAAGGTTCTCAACAAATCTGATTTCAATGATAAATATAAACTATGATCTTAAAATAGAAGAAATAAAAAAACTACTTGCAAGTTGGGCAAAAAGAATAATTACCCCTTTAGGGAAGATTGTGGTTCTAAAAAGTCTAGCCCTTTCGAAACTTAATCATTTAATAACAGGAATTCCCAATCCAACAACAGATAAAATTAAACTTATCCAGAATATGTTTTATAAATTTCTTTGGAACAATTCAAAAGATAAATAAAAAAGAACCAGTATAATACAAGATCAAAAATTTGGAGGACTATTGAACAATTTATTTCAGCTTTAAACATAACTTGGATCCGCAGAATATTCGAGATAGACAATAAATATACTCAGCTTGTCGAATATTCACAGGCTTAATTAACTTTGGAAGTGACTATATAAAACAGAACTTAACCAGATTACACAATCCAAGAAGTACTTTCCGGTTATAAATCTTTTACTGGACAAGTAAAACCGGTTTCCTGGCATCAATTTCATTCAGTTAATATATGGCACAATCCAGACATTAAGGTCGGAGATTCAAACATTTTCTATAGAAGATGGTATACAGAAGGTATTTCATTAATTAACGACCTTTTAAACACGAACGGAAACCTTTTTATCTACAGAGAATTCACGGATCGGTATGATATTAGGTCTAATTTCTTAGAATATGAAGGTCTTATTACTGCTATAAGAAACTACTTGGCTAAATTAAATTTTGCTCATCTACCCAGCAATAGCCCAAACCCTTCACGCCCTCTTACCATATAACTAATCCAAAAGCACAGTAAAGGATGTAGACTCATTTATGATCTGTTAATTACAAAAAACATTTACCCCAAGTCATTAATAAAATTGAAAAAGGAAGTTATAACTGTACATAATTATAAATTTGAATCAATATATGCAATACCATTCAAAATAACGAATGACCCTAAACTACTTTGGCTACAATATAGAATCAACCACAGAATTCTGGGAACTAAATATTTATTGAATTGACTAAAATGAATATTCTAGATAACAATGTTTGCAGCTTTTGCAATATTTAACCTGAAACCATTCATCACCTATTTTGGAATTGTGAAGTTGTAAAACAGTTTTGGTTAGACCTTGCAGAATACATCAGGCATAAATGTAATACAACGCTGACACATTGGTCAGAAACAGATATTTTATTTGGAAATAATACATTTGATATCATTTTGAGCAAAATACTCCTGCAGGCCAAATTTTTCATTTATCAACAAAAAATGCAATTAAAATCCCATTGTTAAATATTTTTAAAGAAACATATATCTTTATACAAAGTGGAAAAGTGGATAGCATATACACATTTAAAAGTTGCACGATTTGAAGCCAAGTGGAGTCGATATATAAACATAGGTAAAATAGGCTTATAGATACAGACTTTGATCTTACTAAACCTCAATGAAATACTCCAAAATGCAGGGACACCACAACAATCGACATATTAAAACACTATTGTCTACTTCTCAACCATTTTTCTTTACAAATTTCTCCTTTTGTTTTGATGTATTGTTTTGTATTAAACTTTTTCCTTTCTTTTTCCAAAAAATAAATAAATAATCCATACATATCCGTACAGTTAATACAACATAATCATATATATACTAAATGCCGACAATACCCTAGAAAGATCCTATGTGCATATATGTGTAAATAATATGTGTATGCGGGTGAGTGTGGTATATATATATGAGTGTGTATCCGCAAAAATGTGTATATATTTGAGAAAATACTGATACATGTGTGTATATATATATAGGAAATACAAAATGGCGCATACTTGAAATGAAGCTGATACACGTATATAAATGAAATATACAATAATGCATATTTGATAATATATCGCTGCAGGTCTATATAAAATACATATATGGTGCATATTTGATATTGGTGCATATTTATACATAAAATACCTAATGTGCATATTCGATAGTATATAGTATTATAGTATACGAACCATATAGTATAAGTGTGTTGAACAAAAAAAAGTTTAGCAAGTAAATTGCACGGCAAATTCATTTGCGCATACTCTAGGCCATGCGTGGCAGTCATTAACAATATAATTAACATAATGAGCAGATATATGCAGGGCATTGTGTTTGAAGCGATATATGCGGGGAAAAAAATAACACGTTTTGTAGCATGGTCACAGACAATTCTCTTTGTTCAGACACAGGTGTAAATCGTTTAATTGAAAATAAGACTTGTCAGAATAACTGTGAGAATAACAGTGAGAATAACAGTTAGAATAACTGAAATAGAGCTGAAATGGACATGCTACAAAACAAATAGAGTATGGTTTCATCTCGTTGGTTAATTTAAACACCTCGATGGGCTACGCCCATCTCGATGTTTTAATGAACCAACTCAATGAAACCATACTCTATCTATTACTTAATCTACCTGCTTCACAGATACGATAATTTAGTTCTTATTTCAATGTAAAGGTAGGTAATTTCAGCTTTTTAAAAAAAAAACGTTGGTGCATATATAATGAAAAGGTTTAGTATCCGTTGATTTTGTGTTTTTTTATAACTTGAAACACAGAACTGTTATTTAGTGACGTTTTATCATGTTCTTGATCATATTGAAATATGAAATACGCTGTTTTAAGTAAATGGGAGAGAACTCAGATCACAACAAATCAGTGAAAGAGAAGATCACCCTATGTCATGCAAATGTTTTATAATACTTCACATTATAAAATAGCATTTAATTTTTTTAAGCTAAATGTACATTAGAGCTTGCTAAACTTGTTTTATGTTTTTTTTAGTATATATGCAAAGTTGAAAATATACAAATGCCTATCTTTACATAAATTGCATGAATACATGATTTAACATTTCCCTTCTCCAGTAATCTGTTTGCAGAGTAACATCATATTATTATTGTTATATGTATATTTAAAATAAGATACTTGACACAATAAGAATGTAGTGAGTTACATGTTTATCAAAAATGAATATACACATCTTTTTTTGCATGATATCGGTGAATAATATCAATATGTGAACATCTATATGTTATGGAAGCTTCAGAATTTTTTTTTTAAAAATAAATAAATTGATCAGTGGATGTGAAATAAAACAAAACATGTTTAGGAAAGCAGATCTGGACAATAGCAAACTGTTTATTTATGGAAGCAAGTAAGACTTTGTGAATGTTTACGCTAATACAACAAACAATCCTAATTCTACAACAGGGGAGTTTTACGCAAGCGTAAAATAGCTGCCGAGAGAAAATAACATTATATCTTGAGAAGAACTGAAAACGAAATCGTTTAAAATAATAATAAATCAAGAAAAGTTGGGTTTTATACAATGGAGAAAATAGTTGCCACAGAGGCATACATGGATTTTCAAGATCACGCTCCGAATGCTTTTTCTTAACCGACGCATTCTTTCCCATTCTTACCATTAGAGTTCATTTTAAGACCTCGCTCCATCTTATATACATGTATATGGGTACTATACATTTTAGAATTACATGAATATTTTATTTTTTAAATATAATCAGTCTGAAATTAAAAAGAGTATAAAAGGAGAAAGTGGTTTATACTAGTATTATATCATATGTGTTATCATATTTCCTCACATACAGTGATTTTACCATAGCAACGTCATTACGCTAAACTTTTGTATTTTATAATTTATTTCTTACGTTACACATGCATATACGGCCAATGTCATATATACTCAGTTGCAAAAGAAACTGGACACTTTGAACATTTTACTTTACACCCTATCTTCTTTATCAAGCGACAGTCCCTTATGATTCGACCTATTGAAAAACAAATGACACCATGATATTGGCAATGGAATGATAAAAACTTTGGTACCAAACATGGCATATTCATTTTGGAAATTGTCAATTTAATTCTAAAAATACTTTATACAATTAAATCTGAACAAAACTCAGTGTCCGCTTTCTTTTGCAACTGAGTATATATAGATTGCCAATGCTTATGTGAACAAAGTATGACTTCAAATGTATGTACATGAAAGCGTTGTATACGAATAAATTGCGCATGAATTAATTCTTCATATCTTGGCTATTGTTTTAATGAAATGTTTAATTAATGTGTAACTTAAAGGGACACGAGGCCTTCTTGATTTTTATATTTTCCACAGAACATAACTTCCGTTTGTTCACTCATTAATGTTAATTATAAGAATAGTTTAAAGCAAATAGTTTTTGCATATTATTAAATGTTGATTATATTGTACCAATAATATATTTAAACCTATGGTATAATAAGATGGAAAACAAATCAAACGTATATTTAATCACATGCAAACAGGTTTAAATCAATCTCATTAAAATCAGATCTTTATTCCGTTTCCATACATTAAGATGATACCGGATAAACAACTCGATATGCTAATAAACACTTCAAGATTGCCATGTGTCCCTTTAGATTATAACACAAGTGTTCGTGTGTACTCGAGTACGTACTTGTGCTATAGGCCTACTTATAAACTGCTAATACGTGCTCGTGTCTATGCTAATAATATACTTCTTTACAAAGAGCCAATAACAATTTCCTATAGTCCCCACTTGTGTCCCCTTTGATAAAGCTGCCAAGGGTCTTGCCGTACGCGCGTTCAAACTCGCTCTTGATTTGGACCATGTCAACCTGAAATTAGAGTGGTATCTGATCTAAAGTGCCAACATATATAAAGTGCTTTTTTACATTTAATGTATTGGCCTTGCTCCTATTCATGAAGTCGACGTTATTATTTAAGAAATAGAACATCGTTTACTGTGAATTATCGTTTAATATATCACGGTTTGGAGTTCAATTGTAAACAATAATTTCACGAGCCCGAAGTGCGAGTGAAATTATTTTTTACAATTGAACGACAAACCGTGATATATTATAGATAATTCACAGTAAACGATGTTCTATTTCTATTCTAATACCCCTAAAATGTGAAAATAAGGCACACATCTGAAATCTTTCGCATTGCTTTGCTTACTCTCCTAACGTTGCCTACGCAAAAATTACAGTGATATATCGTTCAATATAACGAGATATTTTAAACTAGGCTATATAGTGCGGGTGTATTAGAATTTGTGATAAAATTATTTTGTGATAAAACAATTTTCTAAGCAACAGTTGACGTGTGAAACTGAGATACAGACCCCTCAATTGCAAGGGTGCATATTTGGGGTGGATACGATATACTGAACGTAGGGGGAAATGAAAAGAGTCAAATGTCATTTGCACGTGGGAATAGGGTAAGACAGATGTCGGAACTGGGTTACTTAGAATTCCATATCACCATCCGGCGCATCTTTTTGCCATATTTAATGCAACATTTTTCTATAAGTACTCACGTGTTATTTCTAATTCTACCTAGGGGCACATCCTTTTGTTCTTCGTGAATTTCCTTAGCAACATACATTACTGCATTGTAGTCTTTAATATGTTTCGTTAAGTGTTCAGGAATTGATGCATTAGTCAGACTATAATTTGAACCCGAGTACGTGTCTTTAACCAACATTTCATTATTCGTTTACATACATGTTGTATTATAACAAACATAATTACCTCGCATCTTGACACAACAGTCCTTATTAGGGCACTGTCCTTGGTTCCCGCGCCCTTCATGCTCTTGTACAGGCGCTCAGCAAAGTAAGCCGGGACATTCCGGGCAGTCTTAACTGTAATATAAAGTTGACTACATTTGGAGTACATTTGGGCATGCTAATATTTTGTGACCAGTAAATGTGTGCATTGTTTGTACGTATGTGTTGGTTGTTATTTTATCTTGTATAGCCGTCGACTTAAACATCTTCAACCGTGGCGATGATAAATCGTCCGCATGCATACGGAAGGTCGTGGGTTCAATCCCCGGCCGGGTTATACCAAATACCTCATAAACATGTTACTTGACGTTCAGCATATAACGGGTAGTTCTAGGACTGGTCGGTCATGTGTCAGTATAACGTGACTTGCAGGGGTCTACGTTGTGGTATTCCAGTCGGGCAGCATTATACAGTTGAGCATTGAGCTCCCTGCTACAAGTAAACACCGTCGTGGTATGACTGAACTATTGTTAAAAAGCGACATTACCACCCCTACCCCAAAGACACATACACACTCAAAAACCTTTAAATTATTTTAATTGCAATTCTAACATTCCAGAAACATATTATAAGGGTGGCATAAGTTTGTCAAACATATGTGTTGCAAATAATTATTGGCGACTGCTTTGAGAGGCATACTTGTATTTTAATGACAACGAGAGATATTAGACATTTACAAAATCAGGATGTATTACCAATTGCTAGGTATCCATCCTCGAGGTAACCACTGGTTTCATCTTTGATCACCTTTTCGATCTCATTGCCATAATTTTTGCGATATGCATCAAAAGTTGCCACAAGTTGCGGGTAACTACGGATTGACAATATTTTGTTGAAGGTCGACTCGTCAGTGCCGAGTTTATTAGCACCAGCCTGCGTAAAATGCAAATGCACACATATTATATTCACCCTGCAGCATGCATATAGCTTGCATAATCAACTGTAACATTAACTGAGGCAATCAAATAAACACATATAAAAACCTCCACCCTGCAACATCCATAGTTTACTCTTCAACTGAATAAATGTTATATTTATCCACAGAAATATGAACAGTTGTTAGATCTGTGATTTATCCCGCGACATGCTCACAACTTAGACAATCAACTATATACACATATGCTATATAAATCCGCAACATGTATATCGTATACTCAATCAACTAAAGACATATTATATTCACAATACCAATATATGTTTAAATTTAAATTCGATAAACGAGAAGGCGTTAAAACAACAGTGAATTTTATTTGCGAACGTCTATATATATAAAAGATATTTAGACAACATTACAATAAACAAGTTTCGCTTTGCATTAACAAGATTAAGAGTGTCATCTCACAGGTTAGAAATCGAGACAGGTCGTTGGCATAAACCAAATAAGACTCCATTAAATGAAAGAAAATGCCAATTATGTAACACTCTAGAAGACGAGTTTCATTTTTTACTCGAATGTCCCCTTTATTCTGATCTTAGGGTACAATATATTAAAGCTTACTATTGGAAACGCCCGAATATACCAAAATTTATAGAATTAATGAAAAATGAAAATGTTAAAACAATAAGAAATATTTCGAACTATACATACAAAGCATTCTTGAAGAGAAATAGTATGTTCTATTTGAATTAGGACAGAATAAGATTTCATAATAATTTTAAAAGTCACTTTTGATTAATTTGGTTGAGATTAGGAAGTATATGTTTTTCTATAAGTCCAACATTTTGTTTGCTTACTTATTTATTTATCTATTTATTTTATTTTATTGTGTTAACATAAATGATGTCTTGTTCATGCGTTAATCTACACATCCAATTTCTTGCATTTCGTTTCGGCAAGATCTTAACTTCATGTGTCATGATTAAGGCAAATATAAAAACGAATTGTATATTTCCATGTAATATTGACTAGGAATGTTACCTAGATTTTAACCTCATTGTATGAGGTTAAATAGTTTTGAGTAGTTGTAATGCACTGGGACATCTATTATTATTATAATTAATGTTATCATTTTGTTAATTAAGTTAGTAGATGTATACTGATAGGCCTATGGCTTTTTATATTAATAAACTATCTATATATTTGATTATAAAATAACAAATGTGTATTCATCAGATGGACAATAATAAATATATTACATATACTGGTAAAAGGAATGCCAGCAAGCCATTGACTGTTAAATTATAAATATGATGTGTTTTGTATTGTATACTGATAGGCCATTTGGTTTTTTGTATTAATAAAGTTTACATATATATATATACACTCGTAGTTTTGCATAAGTACTGCATGTACCTGCTGTCAACCTTGTATATATGTTTTATATCCTCATGGGTCTTATGACCTTTTGGAATTTTGCTGAATAAAATATATTATATATATTAAAAGGGTCGTTTTATTGAAAATAACAACAAATAAACCTATGAACATGTGTTTTCTGGAGCTGAGTAGAAGGAGATATGAGCATTATGTATACGGGGGTAGACCTTTCTTCAAGAAGTAAATACATATATAGTTGCATTACTGTTTAGATATGTTCCACCGCCTCAACTGAACCCTTACTTGAATAATAGAGTGCTATACCTCGAACAGTTCCCTGGCGTCTTGAGCGGCCAGAGCGGGATTAACGTACTGGTTCTCGTCTCGGTTGGCCGCCAACTGGGACACCAGCAACCGTTTAAAGTGTCCACTCGTGTCGCCTATGACGTCTTTTTCCAAATCATTTTTGTGCACTATGTTCAAAATAGATCTTAATAAATTAGTACGATCATCAAGATAACATGCAATGTTTTAATAATACTTCGTGGATGTCACATAATCGGTAGTCTCTTAGTTCAGCTGAAGATATTAACAAACCACAGGTGGCACCGAAGACAATACATAAAACATACATTAGAAAAATACACCTTTGTTTAAACATGTTATTTGTTGAAAACAAACGTTTAATTTGTTTTCCTGATTTCACCCCCACTTCAACATGTTTCAAAAACACCAATGTTCGATTTCATAAGTATTACATATAAAACACATTTATAGGTTATTCAATTTGTATTGGGCTCTTCGGCGTATTTATTTATATTGCGCTCCTAAAGTCGCGCGGAAGAACGACTGCATATATTCCAGTACAAATCTAATACATTTTTTTATTGCATACACACTTTTAATAATAAACAATTTAGAATCCCATAATTACTCTTCAAAGATAATTCCTAAAATAGAAAAACAAAATGGAGAAATCATATCAGATCAACATGAAATTTTAAAAGAGACTAAGAAATTCTATGAACAACTATATACTAGCAAAGACAATGAACTGGAAAATATTAACTTAGAAAATGACTTAAAAGACTTTGATATACCTAAACTTACAGATAGTGAATCAATTAATCTTGAAGGCCATATATCCTTTGAAGAAGCGTCTGAAACACTCAGAAAAATGAAAAATAACCGTAGCCCAGGGTCAGATGGATTCGGTGCTGATTTTTTTAAAGTATTTTGGCAACAAATAGGGCATTTTGTAGTAAGATCTTTAAACTATGGCTTCAGTAAGGGCGAACTATCAATAACTCAAATAGAAGGAATAATAACCGTTATACCAAAGGAAAATAAATCGAGACTGCATATAAAAAACTATAGACCAATCTCCCTCCTAAATTGTACATATAAAATTGCCTCAGGCTCTATTGCAAATAGAATTAAATCAACACTTATTAAGCTGATAAATAACGATCAATCTGGTTTTATCTTTGGAAGATACTTAGGAGAAAACACTAGACTTATATATGATGTTATGCAATACGCAGAAGAAAATAATCTGCCAGGTTTAATTCTCTTGATTGATTTTGAAAAAGCTTTTGATTCTCTGTCATGGGTCTTTATATTTAAAGTACTTACATTTTTTAAATTTGGAGAAAATTTTATATCATGGATAAAGATTTTATATAAAAATGCAAAATTGGCTGTTAACCAAGGAGGAAACCTGTCATCGTTTTTTAACCTCGGAAGGGGCTGCCGTCAGGGCGACCCCTTGTCACCTTATATTTTTATTTTGTGTGCTGAAATATTGGCAATTAGAATAAGAAATAATAAAAATATTAAAGGTATTACTATAGAGAACGTAGAATATAAACTTTCGCAATATGCAGACGATACATCTGTCTTTTTGGATGGATCTGATACATCTCTGAATGAAACACTCTCAGAACTATTAAAATACTCTAAATATTCTGGTTTAAATATAAATTTTGACAAAACACAAGTTGTATGGATAGGGAGGAAAAAATACAGTTCAGATACAATCAAAACAAAATGGAAACTTAACTGGGGAAAAGATAATTTCAAGCTACTAGGAATACATTTCAACGTCGACTTAGGTAAAATGATAGAATTAAACTATAATGATAAGATATTAAAAATCCAAAATACAGTAAAGATATGGAAGCGAAGATATTTAACACCGATTGGTAAAATCACAGTTATTAAAACATTACTACTTCCTATTTTAAATCATTTATTTATATCTCTTCCAAACCCAAATGAAAACACAATAACAAAAATTAATAACATATTGTATGACTTTTTATGGGAAGGCCCTGCAAAAATAAAAAAATCCGTAATAGTTAAGCAACATTTTGAAGGTGGTCTCAAAATGATTAATCTTAAAGCATTTATATTCAGCCTTAAAACTACATGGATAAGACGACTCATAACTAATGAGGGCACTTGGAAGCAACTGGTTGAAAAAATAATAGATATTAAAAAATTAACATCTTTTGGCAAAAATTACTGTGAAACATTAATAAAAAAAATTAAAAATAATTTCTGGAAAGATGTGCTAATTTCATATGTTAAACTTATTGATTTTAGTTTGCCTAACTCACCTGAGGACTTTTTGTCAAACCCACTACTCTATAATAACAATATTTTGATTGGTGGTAAGCCAATTTTTAACGAAGTATGGTATAGGAAAGGCATAATTTTTATAAATGACTTAATCAATGAAAATGGTGGATTTTATTCTTTTACTGAGTTTGAAGAAAAAACTGGCATTAAAACAAATTTTCTAATCTACGAAGGAGTAGTAGCTGCCATAAAAACATTTAGAAAACAATTGCAAAACAAAATAACAATGAACAAATTAGAAAACCCAATTTTACCTGCGAATATTAAAGCAATCATCAAAAACAAGAAAGGTTGCATTGATATGTATTCTATTTTTAATAGAAATAATGAAAGTCCAACATCAAAAATCAAATGGGAACATATTTATGATATTGAAGCCGAAACATGGAAAGACATATATTCATCCCCTTTCAAAATTACCTCTAGCACAATACTACAATGGTTTCAAACAAGAATTAACCATCGGCTTCTTTCAACACAGCATTATCTACATAAAATAAAAAAAGCTGAAAACCCTTTCTGCCACTTCTGCCACCAAGACGAGACTATAGTTCATATGTTTTGGACCTGTCCTTCATCTCAGAATATTTTAACACAGATAAACTCTTTCTTTTTAACAAAAAACATAAATCTGAATCTGTCAGAACAAGCATTTATTTTTAACACAGGTGAAGAACAATCGACTGTAGAGTTACAAATTATTTTAGAAATGAAATACTATATATTTACCTCAAAACGACTAAAAACACCGCTCTCCCTTACCCCAATGATATACAGACTAAGGTATCTGTATGAAACACATAGACAAATCGCAATTAGAAATAATCAACTAGAAAGATTTGAAAATTCATGGAGCAAGTACAAAACCATTGTAGATTAATCAGTATTATACTAACTCCTATCCATGCACTTCTCCGGGTACAATTTTAGAGCAAACCCAAGACACTGACAATTCGTAAATCAATTTTGAATATTTAATACTTACATATACAAATTTTATAAGCAGATGGGCCTTTGGACAGCAATCAACTGTTAGGTAAAGAAGTGTTTTTTTTCCTTAAACAGAATTTTTCTTTTTCTTCCTGAAATCATAATTTTTATGCTCCCTGCCATAACTGTACAATACATGTATTTTTTCTGTATTAATTGTAATTTCATTATGCTAAAATAGTATTTCATATAAATATTGCATGTAAATGTAAAGATATTGCAAGGTGTGGCAAGGGATGGTCCTCCCCGACCCTTGCTCCACCAATTGACGGGGAGATTAAACGGGTCGTCAGAAGACGGCTCAAAAAAAAAAAAAAAAAAAAAAAAAAAAAATTATTTGAACGAAAACATAAGTTTTAATGTCTTATTTACATCAAAGCCATTTATTTGAAACAAACATATTGTCGTAACTGCACAATGAAACTAAAATACTACGATTTCTTATCACGTAACATATTTCCTGTGACGTAAGTGTGGATTGCTCAAATCCCGAACGAGTATGAAGCAGAATAGTTCCAAGTACATTACACACCCAGTGCCTTTATAATATATTAGTATAGGGAATACAACAGGGTAGTTCCAAGTACATTACACACCCAGTGCCTTTATAGCATATTAGTATAGAGAGAATACAACAGCATAGTTCCAAGTACATTACACACCCAGTGCCTTTATAACATATTAATATAGAATACAACAGAATAGTTCCAAGTACATTATACACCCAGAGCCTTTATAACATATTAGTATAGAGAATACAACAGAATAGTTCCAAGTATATTACAAACACAGTGCCATTATAACAAGTATAGCGAATACAACAGAATAGTTCCAATACATTACACACCCAGTGCCTTTATAACATATTAATATAGAATACAACAGAGTAGTTCCAAGTACATTACACACCCAGTGCCTTTATAACATATTAGTATAGAGAATACAATAGAAAAGTTCCAAGTACATTACACACCCAGTGCCTTTATAACATATTAGTATAGATAATACAACATAATAGTTCCAAGTACATTACACACCCATTGCCTTTATAACATATTAGTATAGAGAATACAACAGAGTAGTTACAAGTACATTACACACCCAGTGCCTTTATAACATATTAGCATAGAGAATACAACAGAGTAGTTCCAAGTACATTACACACCCAGTGCCTTTACAACATATTAGTATAGCGAATACAACAGAAAAGTTCCAAGTACATTACACACCCAGTGCCTTTATAACATATTAGTATAGAGAATACAACATAATAGTTCCAAGTGCATTACATACCCAGTGCCTTTATAACATATTAGCATAGAGAATACAACAGAAAAGTTCCAAGTATATTGCACACCCAGTGCCTTTACAACATATTAGTATAGCGAATACAACAGAAAAGTTCCAAGTACATTACACGCCCAGTGCCTTTATAACATATTAGTATAGCGAATACAACAGAAAAGTTCCAAGTACATTACACAGCCAGTGCCTTTACAACATATTAGTATAGCGAATACAACAGAAAAGTTCCAAGTACATTACACACCCAGTGCCTTTATAACATATTAGTATAGAGAATACAACATAATAGTTCCAAGTACATTACACGCCCAGTGCCTTTATAACATATTAGTATAGAAAATACAACATAATAGTTCCAAGTACATTACACGCCCAGTGCCTTTATAACATATTAGTATAGAAAATACAACATAATAGTTCCAAGTACATTACACGCCCAGTGCCTTTATAACATATTAGTATAGAAAATACAACATAATAGTTCCAAGTACATTACACACCCAGTGCCTTTATAACATATTAGTATAGAAAATACAACATAATAGTTCCAAGTACATTACACACCCAGTGCCTTTATAACATATTAGTATAGAGAATACAACAGAGTAGTTCCAAGTACATTACACACCCAGTGCCTTTATAACATATTAGTATAGAGAATTCAACAGAATAGTTCCAAGTACATTACACACCCAGTGCCTTTATAACATATTAGCATAGAGAATACAACAGAAAAGTTCCAAGTACATTACACACCCAGTGCCTTTATAACATCTTAGTATAGAGAATACAACAGAAAAGTTCCAAGTATATTGCACACCCAGTGCCTTTATAACATCTTAGTATAGAGAATACAACAGAAAAGTTCCAAGTATATTGCACACCCAGTGCCTTTACAACATATTAGTATAGCGAATACAACAGAATGATTCCAAGTACATTACACGCCCAGTGCCTTTATAACATATTAGTATAGAGAATACAACAGAATGATTCCAAGTACATTACACACCCAGTGCCTTTACAACATATTAGTATAGCGAATACAACAGAATAGTTCCAAGTATATTGCACACCCAGTGCCTTTATAACATCTTAGTATAGAGAATACAACAGAAAAGTTCCAAGTATATTGCACACCCAGTGCCTTTATAACATCTTAGTATAGCGAATACAACAGAATGATTCCAAGTACATTACACGCCCAGTGCCTTTATAACATATTAGTATAGAGAATACAACAGAATGATTCCAAGTACATTACACACCCAGTGCCTTTACAACATATTAGTATAGCGAATACAACAGAATAGTTCCAAGTACATTACACACCCAGTGCCTTTATAACATCTTAGTATAGAGAATACAACAGAAAAGTTCCAAGTATATTGCACACCCAGTGCCTTTACAACATATTAGTATAGCGAATACAACAGAATGATTCCAAGTACATTACACACCCAGTGCCTTTATAACATATTAGTATAGCGAATACAACAGAATAGTTCCAAGTACATTACACACCCAGTGCCTTTATAACATCTTAGTATAGAGAATACAACAGAAAAGTTCCAAGTATATTGCACACCCAGTGCCTTTACAACATATTAGTATAGCGAATACAACAGAATGATTCCAAGTACATTACACACCCAGTGCCTTTATAACATATTAGTATAGAGAATACAACATAATAGTTCCAAGTACATTACACACCCAGTGCCTTTATAACATATTAGTATAGAGAATACAACAGAATAGTTCCAAGTACATTACACACCCAGTGCCGTTATAACATATTAGTATAGAGAATACAACATAATAGTACCAAGTACATTACACACCCAGTGCCTTTATAACATATTAGTATAGAGAATACAACATAATAGTTCCAAGTACATTACACACCCAGTGCCGTTATAACATATTAGTATAGAGAATACAACATAATAGTACCAAGTACATTACACACCCAGTGCCTTTATAACATATTAGTATAGAGAATACAACATAATAGTACCAAGTACATTACACACCCAGTGCCTTTATAACATATTAGTATAGAGAATACAACAGAATGATTCCAAGTACATTACACACCCAGTGCCTTTACAACATATTAGTATAGAGAATACAACAGAATGATTCCAAGTACATTACACACCCAGTGCCTTTACAACATATTAGTATAGCGAATACAACAGAATAGTTCCAAGTACATTACACACCCAGTGCCTTTATAACATCTTAGTATAGAGAATACAACAGAAAAGTTCCAAGTATATTGCACACCCAGTGCCTTTACAACATATTAGTATAGCGAATACAACAGAATGATTCCAAGTACATTACACACCCAGTGCCTTTATAACATATTAGTATAGCGAATACAACAGAATAGTTCCAAGTACATTACACACCCAGTGCCTTTATAACATCTTAGTATAGAGAATACAACAGAAAAGTTCCAAGTATATTGCACACCCAGTGCCTTTACAACATATTAGTATAGCGAATACAACAGAATGATTCCAAGTACATTACACACCCAGTGCCTTTATAACATATTAGTATAGAGAATACAACATAATAGTTCCAAGTACATTACACACCCAGTGCCTTTATAACATATTAGTATAGAGAATACAACAGAATAGTTCCAAGTACATTACACACCCAGTGCCGTTATAACATATTAGTATAGAGAATACAACATAATAGTACCAAGTACATTACACACCCAGTGCCTTTATAACATATTAGTATAGAGAATACAACATAATAGTTCCAAGTACATTACACACCCAGTGCCGTTATAACATATTAGTATAGAGAATACAACATAATAGTACCAAGTACATTACACACCCAGTGCCTTTATAACATATTAGTATAGAGAATACAACATAATAGTACCAAGTACATTACACACCCAGTGCCTTTATAACATATTAGTATAGAGAATACAACAGAATGATTCCAAGTACATTACACACCCAGTGCCTTTACAACATATTAGTATAGCGAATACAACAGAAAAGTTCCAAGTACATTACACGCCCAGTGCCTTTATAACATATTAGTATAGCGAATACAACAGAAAAGTTCCAAGTACATTACACAGCCAGTGCCTTTACAACATATTAGTATAGCGAATACAACAGAAAAGTTCCAAGTACATTACACAGCCAGTGCCTTTACAACATATTAGTATAGCGAATACAACAGAAAAGTTCCAAGTACATTACACACCCAGTGCCTTTACAACATATTAGTATAGCGAATACAACAGAGTAGTTCC